>JAKLTH010000288.1:0-120659 GCA_025175895.1 Wurfbainia villosa
AGCAGATATCTAGTCTCATCTGAGCATCGCATACATGAGGCTTCCCTACGAAGCATAAGGAACCGCCTTCATCTCCTCTATCTCCTCAGATGATCTAGGACACATCTCCTTAGATAAAGGAACTCCATGCCTGAAAGGTAGAAAACCCTTCTTGGAGTTCTGCATGCTAAAACGATCCATAATCGTGTCTATGTATGAAACTTGGGATAAGCACAACATCCTTTTCCTGCGATCCCTTATAACCTTGATCCCAAGGATGTGTCCCACCTCTCCCAAGTCCTTCATATCAAACTGTTTGGACAACCATACCCTTACGTCCGATAACACCTTGATATTGTTGCCAATCAACAAAATGTCATCTACGTATAGTACAAGAAATACCACTACGTTTCCGTCACATCTCTTGTATACACAAGACTCATCCGGACTTTGAATAAATCCATAAGACAGGATCACCTCATCAAAGCGGATGTTCCAAGACCTCGAAGCTTGCTTCAATCCATAAATGGACCGATTAAGCTTACATACAAGATGCTCTTTGCCCTTAGCAATGAATCCCTCTGGTTGCTTCATGTAGATGTTTTCCTCAAGACTTCCATTAAGGAAAGTTGTCTTGACATCCATCTGCCACACCTCATAATCCATATGAGCTGCTATGCATAAGAGAATCCGGATAGACTTAAGCATGGCTACCGGCGAAAAGGTCTCCTCATAATCGATACCCTCTTTCTGAGTATACCCCTTCGCAACAAGCCTCGCTTTGAAGGTCTCAACCTTCCCATCTATTCCTCTCTTTCTTTTGTAGATCCACTTGCATCCAATGGTTTTTACACCATCGGGTGGTTCTACTAGCTCCCAGACCTGATTTGAATCCATAGATTCAATCTCAGCATTCATTGCACTTTGCCAAGATACTGCATCTTTATCTTGGATTGCCTCGTCATATGTCCAGGGATCAGGTTCATGTTCGTCAGGGACTAAATCAGAAGTTTCTCCCAAGAACATGAATCTATCAGGCTGTCTCACAACCCTCCCACTACGATGAGGTATCACCTGTGTATCCTCTGTGACACACGGTGCAGTGACATGTGGTATATCCTCTTGTACCGGTGGTACTAAAGAAGTGACTTCCAATTTTAACTCCTTCAGAACAATTTTACTCTAATGAAGCGCGGTTCATCCGTAGTCCTCCTCTAGAAATCTGGCATTCGTACTCACGATCACCTTCTGATCTCTAGGACTATAGAACAAACCACCCTTCGTTCCCTTAGGGTAGCCAACAAACAAGCGTATACATGCGAGATTCCAACTTACCGGCATCTCGCCTTGGCCACATGTCTTTGGACTCCCCATATCGAATATGTCTCGGACTAGGCTTTACTTGATCCACAATTCTCTGAGGGGGTAGAAGGCCGATTTAGATGGAACCAAGTTGAATGTATACATTCGTATCCGGCATACCCCCAGACCGAATCAGGTAACTCAGAATAACTCATCATCG
This sequence comes from Wurfbainia villosa, assembly GCA_025175895.1. Lineage (NCBI taxonomy): Eukaryota > Viridiplantae > Streptophyta > Magnoliopsida > Zingiberales > Zingiberaceae > Wurfbainia > Wurfbainia villosa. The sequence goes on from JAKLTH010000288.1 coordinate 1,502, forward strand.
ATCTAACCATCTCCATAAGAGTCCTATTCCTTCGCTCCGCTACACCATTCTGCTGGGGTGTGCCAGGTGCAGACAATTGGGATTATATCCCAGCCTCTGATAAGTAATTCCTAAACTCTCCCAAGAGGTACTCGCCACCACGATCATATCGTAGTGTCTTGATACTCTTACCTTGACGGTTCTCCACATGACCTTGAATTCTTTGAACACTGTCAAAGCATTGGACTTGGCGCATCAAGTAAATGTATCCATATCTTGAATAATCGTCTATAAAGAGAGGCGAAATATTCAAAGCCACCTCTAGACTGGATAGACATAGGACCGCCCAAATCAGAATGAACCAATTCTAACACATCTTTGGCTCTATACCCCTTGGCCTTAAAAGGCTTCTTGGTCATTTTACCGTCCAAGCAAGATTCGCAGGTTGGGAGATCCTCCACCACTAATGAACCCAAAGGTCCATCAGCTATCAACCTTTGAATTCTACTTAGGTTAATATGACCAAGCCTTAGATGCGAAGATATGTTTGGTTCATCTTGAAGGTTCTTTTCTCTTATTGGAATTAGAAGATGAGTTATTTACTTCTATATGCATACATCGTGGGAGCTTTTGGTTCAAGAGTATACAAATTGCCAACCAATGTACTTGAACAGATAATCTCTCTATTTCTTTTTATAACAACTCTGTCATTAAAAGAAACAGAATATCCATCCATAATCAATTTAGAAACCGAAATCAAATTCTTTCTAAATGTAGGTACATAAAGACAATTTCTCAAAACCAAAACTTTATTTCTATCAAACGATAAATGAACGTCTCCCACTGCAATAGCTACTACCTTTGTAGCATTGCCCATATGAAACGATAATTTCTCCTTCACTAGTCGTCGGGTTTCTGGAACCCTCGCAAAGAATTGTAGACATGATCGGTGGCTCTGTATCTACACACAGTATCGGTAGATAACACCACTAACCATGTTTCAACGACTAAGGCAGAAGATATACCTTTGTTCTGCTTTAGGTTGGGGAAGTCTTTCTTCCCATGTCCAGTCTGTTTGCAAGTGAAGCACTTGCCTTTCGGCTTCTTCACTCCTCCCTGAGGTCCACCCACCATTTTTGCTCCACCTTGTTTCTTCTTCTTCTTGCCTTTCGGCTTAGAAGTAGAAACCTTCGAGCAAATGGCTTCTGCCTAGGACCCGATTCTATCCGAAAAGTTCCTTTTCCCCAATCATCCGCAGCCTAGGAGGACACTCATCGAGTTAAGACACTATCCAAATTTCTTTTCCAATCAATATTATTTGAGTACGTAAGTTTATTTCTTTTTAATATCACAGAAGTGGGTTTGAAAGCCATTTGAAAATCCTAAGAATCACAATGATCAAAATATTAGATTTCAAATATTATTGATTCCTCAAAACAATAAAATTCAAATCAACCAACACCTCAAAACACCGAATATCGCATGCCACGATAGTGTGGGCGATACGAATTCTACATTTGCAAGAGGAGGTTTTACCCATTAATTTTATTATCTTGTCAACCTTACTTTTTGACAAATAAAATTAATAGTTGGTTCCTCTTTGGCCCTACAAATAAAAGCAGTGACTCCGATGGGGAGGATACTTTTATTTGCATCTAAGTATGCATTATTACACGATACTAAGGGAATTATTTTGGATTATGTGTCTTACCTCTGTGGAAGTACACACGCTCCTAGATAATTTCCTATAACCATTGACCTTGACTAGTGATCCGCAAACAAACCCATCAGCAGGAGGAAGGCACTCGAGCCGACGTGCAAGTTTGTTTGCATCATCACTTGTCAAATTGTAATGGAGGCCATGAATTTATAAAAATATCCCTCTCCCACTTAGTAATTTGTAATTGAGGAATTTTCCTAGCCTACGACATGCATATCAAACAAAAAGCAATAAATATGAAAAATAAATTATTTTCCAACTATTATGGCTTTTGTCTTCAATATGACTCCCGTCGCATCGTCATCTCGTCCGCTCCTCCTACGCCATGTACGAGTCATCCGGAGATCTGAGCCGAGACTAAAACTTATTTTAATTTACATCCATCGATCCTATACTCCACGAGGGAGTGTACATGAAATCTAGATCGAAAGTAAAATAAAATAAAGAGTGGCTAAACAATGTCGTATTTAATTTATAAAAACTAAATACTAGCCTCGTCAATCCCGAGGATTCAACAAAATAAATATTTACACACATATAATCACATACACACATATGGCCATAATAGTCGGATCTTATGCCTGCAACCAAAGAGTTAAACTACGCATATCCTACTATTATCCAGCACATATAATATATGAAAAAGTGCATAAAAATTAACCGAATCCTAAACACACAAAACCGAAAACCTTGGCTCTGATACCAATTGAAAGGTTTTGCCCGGAAGCTCTGATACCAATTGAAGGGATTTCCCTTGTCGAGTCCGTGAGGGGAAACTTCGCTTCCCCTTCACCTCGGTTGCTTTGGTGATCCTACAATGTCCCCGGATAAAAAAAAAATAATCCTAGACAAAAGGGATTACCAAAGCAACCAAGTCATCGTCGTACTATTCGTTTAGAGAGGTTACTTGAACAAACTAGTTGTTCAAGTGACCTTCCTCTATTCTACGAGTAGCCGCGGAATAGACGATGTCCGGATCACCGATTTTTGTGTTTATACTCGAGATCCAAGTATTATTTAGCCATTTACAGAAATATAACATGCTTATATTTGTAAAACAAAAACAAGCAATGAATAAAAGAGAAAGAAGAATAGGTATACCTCTTGGTCTTCTAATGTATGACCTTCCTCCTTACGCGTCGTGTGGCGGCGATCCACCAAAAGTCGAAGCTCCTAGATCGCAAAACTTCCTTCCTTGCTTTTCCCAAGCAAGAGGAAGAAAAGAAACAATGTTTTTCTCCTTCCAAAACTCAACTAACAAAGAGCTATCAAAGCCCTTGCCGCCGGCCAACTAGAAGGAGAAGGAGATGGTGGAAAACTACCAAGACACCAAGGGAAACCCTATATCTTGTTTTCACCACCTAAGGATAAGAAGAAGGGGACTTTGGGCGCCGACCAAGGCTGGAAAAGAGATGGAAAAGGCTGCTGGACGTTGGCCCAAAGAGGAAGAAGAAGAGAGAAAGAACCTTCCTTATTTGGTGCCACCCTAGCCTCAAAACCCTAATCCCAATCCTATCTCAAATAGGATTGCTCTCACCAAACCCTAGCTCTCCTCCTATTCATCATGTCATCCACGACCACTCCCCATGCCCTCCTTTTATAGAGTTAGGGATAAGTCATGAATTAATCTCCTCCATTGGTTCTAGGGATTTAATCTCAACCGTCGGATCTAGAGATTTAATCTCAACCGTCGGATCTTAGAGATTTAATCTCTACCAATGGATCTTAGAGTTTTGTTTCTATCCATTGGATCTAAGCTTCATGAGGTGTTAATAGGCTACATTAGGGACCATGAGGAGGAGTTGGGTCTTGGCCACCCATGGATCAAGCCCACATAAAGTCCGATCCACTAATGATGATTCAATCCACTAAAGGTTCATCATTGATCTACCTCACCAACCCCCATATGATAATATGGGCTCCGTATATTATTTGTACATTTTATCCTCGTGTTTAAGATCTCGAATGTCCGTCGATTAATTAATTTACTGACCATTAATTAATCAACATCTAACTCCTTGAGTAGTACCACTCAACCTTTTCATCATGCTGGACCAAGTCCACCTGCAGGGTTTACATGATGAACCTTATGAGCTCCTCAAGGGGACATCATCATCCTAATATATAGGACACGGTTTCCTCCTATAATCAACGACACACCATATAAATAATATCATCTCCCAACTTACCGAGCCTATCGATTTAATCTATAAATCTCGCCCATTGGTAAATCAAAGAGATGAGTACTAAGTATATGTGCCCGTTATTATATCGGGATTAAGAGCATGTACTAAATAATTTCTGAGGTCCGATTCGATTATGTAGTCAGCAATAAATCGAATCACCTCTATGTCGGTCCTGCTCAATACACACAAAGTGCACTAGTGTGATTCTATGGTCAAGACAAACCAATACCAAATCACACTACAACCATTCTGATGGTTTGTCCAAAGTCATCTCGGTTGTGAGCCTTTACTTATACTTTCCAAGGGGCTGATAACATGATCTCCTGTGTGACATCACACACCATGTTATCTACAATGTAAAGTATGAGACAATATTGCATAACCATAAAAATATACAAACAATGATCATGTGATTCTTATTTAAAAATAAAGATGTTCATACAAAAAATAGACCTTTCAGTATACATCCCTATAATTTCGAACTGACGAGAAATAAGGTGGTGCTGGCAATTTTAATCCCACGAACACATTGGTCCTGGAAATTTAATTCCCAGCACCACGTATAAATCCCATCACAAAATCATAAAGTCGAAGTGGTTCACATATTTAAAAAGATATATATTTCATATAATTGTACGTGATACTACACAAATTGGATTTACACTTTCAGATCCGACTAATGACATTTATGGCGATATACCTTGGTGTAGTTAAAATTTAAAACTAGATACTCTTACAACATATCCTACAATACGACAATCATAATTGCAAACAAAATTGTGAAAGTCGTTATTCTATTCCCCACCACGAATCTAAAGCTCCATATCTTGTTGCAATCTTTTAGGTACCCAAATAGAGGCTCTCAATGTATCGTATTATAAAATGCACAATCATAATGTAAAAAATATAAATTATTAGTCCATTGCTAGCTTATAAAATATGGTATTTACAAAGAATATTAAATGTCTTACAAGAGCTTTATCTAGGACCTGGACTCGCACTAAACAGGAAAGTTTGCATTACATTTATCACCTGTGCCAGATGATCATAATGTGAAGGGTGGATCTTTTTAAAGAATTCAACTTGGGACCCAAAAAATTCTTATGAATCCTCAATACACAAACGGTTTATTTAACTTCCTTAATTAAAATCTAATGCTTATTGTTTCTTCAAATTGAGTAGTGTAAGCCTTCCTGACGGACCATGAGTTGTAGTGGATAAACTCGAATTTTCCAGTCGACTCCACTTAGTAGGTGCTCGATTATTGGACAAAATATGTATCCGATTGGATTGTGGGGTTTTAAAAGTTTGCTCGAATGCTTGAGCGCATATAATATTAAACATATCCTGTGTATAAAAAATCATCAAAACGGCTATAAAGTTTATTCCATGTAAAGGGCCAAAACTTCGAATCCATTTACGAATATTGAGTTATAAATGCTTATCACCACCTTGCACTCATCGGTAAGATCAAAATAAGCACTTATGCAATCCACATGTGTCAAAACATTCCACTCCAAATATTGTAAGGAAAGAGTTCATGTATAAGTTAATAGCATCGGTCTTCCACACTAGTCCTCGCATCTTGTCACTATACAAGGAAAGGGTTATTAGCAACTCTCAAAACATAAGAAGACTGTTATAAACAAAGAATATAAGACTGTCTTACTCTATTTTTTTAGTTTCATAAACACTCCAGTTGGATCCATCTTAAGGTGAATTCTTTATAAAACTCTGTATACAAAATAAAGCTGTGGGGATAGAAATATTTTGTCTGAAAAATAGAATTTGGACAAGATAACTTATGCTCACCTCAATATCCTCGCCTTGACTTGCCGAGTGTTGGTTGTTTGTCAGTGGAGACTTGTGTGCGAAGATTCAATATTTAGTTCACACTCCTCGATAATTGATTTCCCTTTTTATCCTCGGCACGACTCTGCTCAATATTTGGCTCAAGAGAGATATTAGGGTATCTTGAGGGATACTCAATAGTCTTCAGGACAATTTGAGTTCAACTCTTCTTCTTTTAGGGATGTTAGCAAACCATGCAAGGGAGGCTTCTAAAGTTAGGGTGATACACCATGAAGAGTCATCTTGCACATAAACCTTCCACCTAGTGTATGCGGGGAGAAGGTTGTTTATGTCTACTTATATAATGTGATTGTAATCCCTCTACATCCCGGATTGTAAATTGATTGAGCTCCAGATTAAACATCATTTTCAGCGATTAATGCTTCTTTTTCAGAAATTATATTATCCCTTTCACTTATCTCGTTGTCCTTCCTGTTCCTGACCTCCTCTAACTGTTGAAGAAGCTCATGTATTTTCTTTTCTTGTTCTTCGATGATCGCTTCCTTAAGTAGGGAGGTGCTTTCAAAGTTACACCTTGCTTCAACTAGCTTGGTGCTTAGAGTAGAAACTATTTCTGCATTCTCATGGCATACTGGACACGACATTCCTCTTCGTCCACCGAGTTTGGGTTGAGAGTTGATCCGAAATTCTAGGTGGAGAAGTGTATGTAGATCTGACTATTGTCTTGACATTAGATCAACAATGATTTTATCGTAGGAGACCATCTACCATCTTCTTAACCCTTACATTTGTGGAACTCCACCTCTATCTCAAAGATTCTTAGTGCACATGAGGCGTGTGAAGGTAGGATACACAAATGCTCACACCTCCATCCCTGGAATGACAAGATTAGTTGTGAATAGATCGATTGATCTATACTATTGATGGACCACATAAAATATATTCACTCACGCCAATTGTTAGAAACCCTAGCATTGGTCTCAGAAATCCACCGTGACCTCGCTTTTTGGTCGCAATGTCACTCTCATACCAATTGACTCCATTTGAGGAGCCATGTATGATAAAGTGCTTCGCACCAATCAGACTGCTAAGTTATCAAAATCCTCTACACAATCTATAAGTGATCGCAGGTATTCTAGGCTTCGCTGGTGGTAGTAAAAACACACAAGAGAAAAGTATAAAATAAACAATGACAATAAACTTTTGCATCCTAAATTATCTGGAGATTTGGAAGTCTTCACAATTCCTCCAGATGCTTGTTAGAACAATCGGCTTCCACAAAATATTGCAAATATAGAGGAGCTTCATTATTCATAGGAACTATAAGTCCATCATCTGGTAGACCAAGGATGAGGGAGACATTCGTCTTTGTGAAATGCAATTTCTTGTTGTGGAATATAAAATATTTCTCCCTATCAATTATCAAACATATTTTGAGCGAGGACATGGGTAATATCCGGAATGTCCAAAACCCATGCAAAGGGAAGCTCGAATAAGCGTTTCTTCTTCCACACTCACACTTGCAATAAATTTTAAAGCACTTTTCCCATTCTCTTGGTTCTTCCTCGCATCAAGGTTCTTGCATTGAAAATACTACATTAGGTTACTGAACCAAATGCATTGTACAATTTTAAACTTAGATGAAATGGACCTATCGAAATGAAATATGGTGTTGAGATGTTTGAACTAGCACCACTTAGGAATTAGTAGTCACCATTATGACATGGGTAATAATAAATCTAATTTATTACAACACACACACCACACGCATGCATAGTACAACATGTGTAGACATAATCATAGTTTCAAATTTTGCAATAAAAGGAAATTTATACTATGTATATCTGACGTATCACGTGTAGCAGGAAGGGCATCAACCGGAACGATCCTCGCTAGAATCGTCTCTATCCATATCCACGCCGAGTATCTTCAGGATGACTTCACAAAGTCACGAGCCTCGTCTTCGTACGGGTTACTAGCCTCGTGTTGAAGACGATGTGATCGAGAGAAGATCACGATCCGAATCAAAATTCGGATCCAAAATGAGTCCTCAAAAACTCGCTTCTCCGGAGAGGTATTCGTCAACCGTTTGACGAATCCTTCGTCCTCCACCTACGAGGATTACCCGAGATCGAATCCCCGACAAGGCTACCACTGTCGGAGCTCCAAACGTCGTCCAAATGATGCTCCGACAAGAAGGAAACAAGCTGTCCAGAAAATTGGACAGCTTTGGTGGAGGAATAGGGGCCGGCCAAATAAGGAAGGTTGAAGCTCACCTTGTCGCCGGACCCAAAGGAGATCACCGGAGCTCCTCCGGCAGCAGCTCGATGCCGGCAAGGGGAGAGGACGGCAGCTACTGGACGCCAGCAAGGGGCTTTGGGCGGTGGTGGGCGGCGGCAAGAAGTTGGCGCCGACCACTTGGAGAAGAGGGAGAGGGTGGGCGGCAACTTTAGGGTTGCAAGGATTAGTGCTTAACAAAAACCCTTAAGCCCTATTTTATAGAGAACAAATTCTCTTAATGGTTATTGGATCATAACCAAAAGTCCGTTAACCCGCTCCATTAATTTAAGTTAAAATAAACCAAACCATGATGGTTTATTTTAAGTTAAAACGAACCGAACTAACTTTGGTTCATTCGTTTAAAACAAACCAAACCCCTTTGATTTATTCTCCTCCATTAGATTAGAACTAAACCAATTTGGTTCATCCATCATGTCTTCATAAGACATGGCCCATCCACGCTTCCATTGCGACTGAAACGATTTCATGCTCACTCCATGTTTGGTCCAACCAAACCTAGTTTCTCTCAGTCTGAGAATCTCATTCTCAAGCTCGTTTTAAATCCTTCGGATTACGCTCGTTGTGTGTGTGACCAAATATGTTCTCGATTTATGTTGGTCATCTATAATTAACCATTAATTATAGAACGATCATGAGTGACACCTAGTAGTACATCATGATCCCCAATTAATCGAAAAGATCAATGGTTGATCCAGAACTATTTATGAAACCCTTCAGCAGCTCCAATGAATCGTGCCCCATTCCTTTCACTCATCTTATACCCACTTGGTTCAGGACATGATCTACAGTGTCAGTCCCCACTAAGTTGACTACATCACACCTAGCCCAAGTATCATTTCCTCGTCCTACGGATTCTAGTTACTGCACATGTATCGAAGAGTACCTTACTCTAAACATGTAATGCTTTGGCCAAAGACTTTAGTAACAATCCGACGAGAGGCCATGGGTATACATCTCCTCGCAAGGAGTGGTGAATCCTTTATAGACTATTCAAACACCTTCGATCACTTCGACTTATACCCAATCATCCCGGGTCCACATCTCCTCAGAGATGCTTGCTTAAGATGTCAAAGCATAAGTCTTTATGATCAAGATGACTTGAATACCGCAAGTCAAAGGAACATCGCACTTAAGATGCAGTAAGAACTTCATTGACATATCTATATATGCAGAGAACCATATGAAGTCTTACGGTTGGTCACTCCAATGAACTAGTTACCATAACTAGCATCCACGATTAACTCCGGACATCACAATGTCTCCAGCTAGTGAGAATCAACTGCTTGGATACACCAAGGAGTATACCTCGTGCTAGTCTCGACAGAATTGATGGCGTCCAAATCCATCAATTCATCGACTAGGGATAATTCTGATACATCACAATTACACATGTAGAGATACTCACTAGTTGTGATCCAATCACAAATTTTCTCATACTGTGAATCGTATCGTGGATATTCAGTAAACGAGTTTAAGATCTAATCAAATACATGAAAACATGTATACTCAAATAGTGAATCTTCATTTATCATATAAATGGTTCAAACATAAGGCGATTGCCTTAGGACATCTCTCATATATTACTAAAAAACTCCCACTCGGCCTAATGTCAATCGCTACGGTATCCAATACCATAGGCTCTAACATGACCCTCAAACTTACTTTGAGGTAAGACCTTAGTCAAAGGATCCATTAAGTTCCTTTCAGTGGGGATTTTCTCCATTTGTATTTCCTTCCTACTAATGATCTCTCTGATCAGATGATAGCGGCGAAGCACATGTTTGGATCATTAATGAGACCACATCAAGTTCAGAGATCAACTTCTTGATCCAAACCGCTTCCTTTGCTGCTTCCAAAGCTGCAATGTATTCTGCCTTAGTGGCAGAATCCGCTATAGTGTCAAGCTTGGAACCTTTCCAACTTATTGCGCCTCCATTCCAGGTGAATACATACCCAGACTGAGACATGGAATCATTCTTGTCTGTCTGGAGCTGGCATTCGTATACCCACGTATCATCATGTACCCTTCTCTATATATTAGGAACGTATCCTTAGTTCTTCTTAAGTACTTAAGGACCATCTTAACAGTCACCCAATGATCCATTCCTGGATCAGACTGGTATCTGCTCGTGACACTCAAAACATACAATACATCGGGCCTCGTACATAACATAACATACATGATAGATCCTATTGCAGATGCATAGGGAATCTTACTCATGTAAATCCTCTCGTCTTCTGTGCGCGGACACATAGACTTCAAAAGGTGTATCCCATACCTGATGGGTAGGAAACCTTTCTTGGATTCCGACATGCTAAACCTCTTTAGCACTCGGTCTATATATGTAGACTGCGAAAGACCAAGCAACCGTTTCGATCTATCTCTATAGATCTTAATCCCGAGGATGTAGGTTGCTTCTCCCAGGTCTTTCATGGAGAATGTCTTGGATAACCAAATCTTAACTGACTGTAAGACTGAAACATCATCTCCTATAAGTAATATGTCATCGACATACAATACTAGGAACACGATTGCACTCCCACTAACCTTCTTGTACACACAAGGTTCGTCTGGATTTTGTGAGAAATCAAACTTTTTGATTGTCTCATCAAAACGGATATTCCAGCTCCTAGATGCTTGCTTCAATCCATATATGGACCGTCGCAATTTGCATACCTTGGTTTTATCAACCAATGTGAAACTCTCAGGCTGTATCATATACACGTTCTCGAGCAGGTTTCCATTAAGGAAAGCTGTTTTCACATCCATCTGTCATATCTCATAATTATAATGAGCCGCTATGGCCAGGAGCATCCGAATGGATTTAAGCATAGCTACAGGCGAATAGGTTTCGTCATAATCAATACCTTATTTTTTACGATATCCTTTCACCACTAATCTAGCCTTATAGGTAATCACATTACCATCCATGTCAGTTTTCTTCTTGAAAACCCACTTGCACCCTATAGGCTTGATGCCTTCAGGTGGGTCAACCAAATTCCAAACTTGGTTTTCATACATGGAATCCATTTTCGACTTCATGACATCAAGTCACTTATCCCTTTCTGAACTTGTCATCACTTCTTCATAACTGGTAAGCTCCTCATCATCAATGAGTAACACGTCGTTCGATTCACTTACGAGAAATCCATATCTCTCAGGAATGTTGCGTGTTCTATCAGATCTACGAAGATGTGGTGTTTCAATAGGTCCAGCCGATTGCTCATCACTATGAGTTATCGAATGTTGTGCTTCACCAGGTATCTCATCAATGTCTATTTGAGTCTCTCGAGCCTCCTCAAGCTCGACGACACTCCCACTATTTTCTTGCAAGAGAAACTCTTTCTCTAGAAACACAGCATGCCTTGAAACAAACACCTTTTGTTCCACAGGATGATAGAATTGGTAACCCCTTGTTTCCTTAGGGTATCCAATAAATAGACATTTATCAGACTTAGCATCTAATTTGTCTGATACAGTCCGCTTCACATAAGCAGGACAACCCCATATCTTCAAGTAAGATACATGAGGTTTCTTACTATTCCATATCTCATATGGAGTAGTAGAGACTACCTTAGTTGGCATTCTGTTTAACAAGTAAACAGCTGTCTGAAGTGCATAGCCCCAAAAGGACTTGGGAAGATTCGCATGATTCATCATTGACCTGACCATGTCCAACAAGGTCTGGTTACGCCTCTCAGATACACCATTATGCTGTGGTGTATATGGCGGAGTCCATTGAGACAATATACCATTGTCTCTTAGATAATCAAGAAACTCTTGACTTAAGTATTCACCACCTCAATCCGATCGAAGTATTTTAATACTCTTGTCATGTTGTTTCTCTACTTCATTTTTGAATTCTTTGAACCTTTCAAAGGCTTCAGACTTGTGTTTCATCAAGAACACATACCCAAACCGTGAGTGATCATCGGTGAAGGTAATGAAGTAGCTATAGCCTCCTAAAGCTTGAGTTGACATAGGTCCACATACATCAGTATGTATTAGACCTAGCAACTCTCCCACTCGTTCACCTTTTCCTGTAAAAGGTAACTTAGTCATCTTGCCTTTTAAGCATGATTCGCATGTATCATATGAATCCAATTCAAACGATTCCAGAATTCCACATCGGTGTAATTCGGACATGCGTTTCTTGCTTACATGGCCAAGACGACAATGCCACATGTAGGAGTCTAATTGATTATCTTTTCGAGCACGCTTGTTGCTCGCTTCGATATTGAAAATGTCACTGGATACGTCAAACGTATAAATGTCATTGCTCAAAGTTCCAGTTTCATAAAGTATGCCATTCAAAGTTATATAACAACAATTGTTACTAAACGTCAAATGGTAACCATTTCTATTTAAACAGGAAATAGAAACAATGTTCTTTATTAGAGAAGGAACACAATAGCAATTGTCCAGTTCCAAGACTAGTCCGCTAGGGAGCTTTAGCAAATAAGTTCCGATGACGACCGCAACAACCTTTGCTCCATTGCCAACTCGCAAATTTGACTCCCCTCTGACGAGTTTTCTTCTATTCCTTAGCCCATGTATGTCATTACATATATGTGAGCCACACCCAGTATCCAATACCCAAGTGTTTGAGGAAATAAAATGACAATCAATAACCAAAATATCTGAAGAAGATGGGGGCATCCGATGTCTTATTCTTCTTCACGAACTCAAGATAAATCTTGCAATTTCTTCACCAATGGCATTCCTTTCCATAATGACGGCAAGTGCCCTTTTTAGCTGGTTCTGCCTTTTTAGCCCTTTTCTTCCCCTTCTGCTATTCCTTTGACTTCCTCTTAGAACCTTTCTTCAAGGAATCAACTCACAGCACCGTCCCCTGCTCATGCTTCTCAGAAGGCTCTACAGTCTTTAGCATGTTGAGCAGTATCACAGATGAACCTTCTTGCATCTCAGAGGTGAAGAGGAGCTTGGAGACTTTGAACCTTTCGAATCTCACTTGCTCATTAAACAACTCATAAAGATGAAAGACTATGGTATGAGCATCCATATGCTCATGCTACTTCCGCAGCTCAGGTACCATCGCGGCTAGCATGATGCAACTTGCCAGTTCAGAATCAGTCACATATTTCTGATAGACCAACATTTGGTCTGGAGTTGCATCATCTCTAGGACGATTGGGAAGAGGCTCTTCAAGGACATTTGCAAGCTTTTCAACTTTGAGAACAATTCTCAAGTTTCTAAGCTAGTCCAAGAAGTTCGGCCCAGTCAATTTATTCGAATCCAAAATGGAACGCAAATTCAAAGACATCATGATCAATAGATTAACTTAGAAATACAAAACGAGCATATATGAGAAAGATGATTTTAAAATGCATCAACATACATTTATAAATCTCATTCATTTTTCGAATTTCAAAAACCCCAAAATCACTTCGGGAGATCGTAGGTCCATCTCCGAATGGGCTGATATCCAACATAGATATGAACAACCTTGGAGAGAGTCCAACAAGTCATTCATAACTACGATGATAGGTATCAAATATACCGATTGCATATCACATATATGCAATTATCACAATGTGCTATCAACTTATTGAATGTTCACACATACATCGGGTTGTTAACACATTAACAAGTATGCATCATATGCATAGCACCCAACTTCACCTCCCTTCACATCGACCTTGGAGAGAGTCCAACAAGCCGATGCTCCAGGTTAAAGCCAACCCATTAATCGAGAAATAGTTTTAATATGGTTAGAGCGCATTCAACCAATTAGCCCGGCTTGGAGAGAGTCCAACAACCAAAGCTAACAATTGACCTCTGACTCTTACCATATTAGTATTAAACTATTCCATGGTTTGAACATGTTCGGGTTCGAGCCGGGCTTGGAGAGAATCCAACAACCCGAACAAGAAACGGAACTCTGGTTCTAACCATATTAATGGAAGGTGTAGGCTTTAATATTGAGTAAGGATTTTTATGTCTCATCCTCTTTGCATGCAAATAACTATTATCTACTTGGCATGACATACATGACATACATCTACATGTCACGACACGCATGACATAATGATATGCATCTAATGCAATTACATGGCATACAATTATGTCATGTACAAAATTTCCTTATATGTCATAACTATTTATAGAAATAAAATATGTTTAAGATTTGATTCTCCAAATCAAATCATGATTAAATTAGGAAACAAATTTCCAAATCTAATCACATATTTTATTTGTGGAAAGAGTTGATTAAGGAAAGTCAATTTAGGAAACCAATTTCCTAAATCATCAAAACTACTTATGAAAATAAAATATTTTAAGATTTGATTTCCCAAATCAAATCATGATTAAATTAGAAAATAAATTTTCAAATCTAATCAAATATTTTATTTATGGAAAATATCAATTTCCATAAATACTTCCAACTTTCCAAAAGTAGAAGATTTTCATAAATACTTCTAGACTTTTCAAAATTAAAAATTTCCATAAATACTTCTAACTTTCCAAAAGTAGAAAATTTTCAGAAATACCATTATGACTATCGAAAAATAATTTTACGATTATGTCGAAACACAACCTGGGCTCTGATACCACTGTTGGGTTTCCAGCACCACGGCGAGTGTGTGTTCGAACATGTTTCGTAAACATGTGCACAGTAGAAGAAATAAAAATAATAAATCTAATTTATTACAACACACACACCACACGCATGCATAGTACAACATGTGTAGACATAATCATAGTTTCAAATTTTGCAATAAAAGGAAATTTATACTACGTATACCTGACGTATCACGTGTAGCAGGAAGGGCATCAACCGGAACAATCCTCGCTAGAATCGTCTCTATCCGTATCCACGCCGAGTATCTTCAGGATGACTTCACAAAGTCACGAGCCTCATCTTCGTACGGGTTACTAGCCTCGTGTTGAAGACGATGTGATTGAGAGAAGATCATGATCCGAATCAAAATTCGGATCCAAAACGAGTCCTCAAAAACTCGCTTCTCCGGAGAGGTATTCGTCAACCGTTTGACGAATCCTTCGTCCTCCACCTACGAGGATTACCCGAGATCGAATCCCCGGCAAGGCTACCGCTGTCGGAGCTCCAAACGTCGTCCAAACAATGCTCCGACAAGAAGGAAACAAGCTGTCCAGAAAACTGGACAGCTTTGGTGGAGGAATAGGGGCCGGCCAAATAAGGAAGGTTGAAGCTCACCTTGTCGTCGGACCCAAAGGAGATCACCGGAGCTCCTCCGGCAGCAGCTCGACGCCGGCAAGGGGAGAGGACGGTAGTTGCTGGACCCCGGCAAGGGGCTTTGGGCGGTGGTGGGCGGCGGCAAGAAGTTGGCGCCGACCACTTAGAGAAGAGGGAGAGGGTGGGCGGCAACTTTAGGGTTGCAAGGATTAGTGCTTAACAAAAACCCTTAAGCCCTATTTTATAGAGAACAAATTCTCTTAATGGTTATCGGATCATAACCAAAAGTCCGTTAACCCATTCCATTAATTTAAGTTAAAATAAACCAAACCATGATGGTTTATTTTAAGTTAAAACGAACTGAACCAACTTTGGTTCATTCGTTTAAAACAAACCAAACCCCTTTGGTTTATTCTCCTCCATTAGATTAGAACTAAACCAATTTTGTTCATCCATCATGTCTTCATAAGACATGGCCCATCCACGCTTCCATTGCGACTGAAACGATTTCATGCTCGCTCCATGTTTGGTCCAACCAAACCTAGTTTCTCTCGGTCTGAGAATCTCATTCTCAAGCTCGTTTTAAATCCTTCGGATTACGCTCATTGTGCGTGTGACCAAATATGTTCTCGATTTATGTTGACCGTCTATAATTAACCATTAATTATAGAACGATCATGAGTGGCACCTAGTAGTACATCATGATCCCCAATTAATCGAAAAGATCAACGGTTGATCCAGAACTATTTGTGAAACCCTTCAGCAGCTCCAATGAATCGTGCCTCATTCCCTTCACTCATCTTATACCCACTTGGTTCAGGACATGGTCTATAGTGTCAGTCCCCACTAGGTTGACTACATCACACCTAGCCCAAGTATCATTTCCTCGTCCTACGGATTCTAGTTACTGCACATGTATCGAAGAGTACCTTACTCTAAACATGTAATGCTTTGGCCAAAGACTTTAGTAACAATCCGACGAGAGGTCATGGGTATACATCTCTTCGCAAGGAGTGATAAATCCTTTGTAGACTATTCAAACACTTTCGATCACTTCGACTTATACCCAATCATCCGGGGTCCACATCTCCTCAGAGATGCTTGCTTAAGATGTCAAAGCATAAGTCTTTATGATCAAGATGACTTGAATACCGCAAGTCAAAGGAACATCGCACTTAAGCTGCAGTAAGAACTTCATTGATATATCTATATATGCAGAGAACCATATGAAGTCTTACAGGTCACTCCAATGAACTAGTTACCATAACTAGCATCCACGATTAACTCCGGACATCACAATGTCTCCAGCTAGTGAGAATCAGCTGCTTGGATACACCAAGGAGTATACCTCGTGCTAGTCTCTACAGAATTGATGGTGTCCAAATCCATCAATTCATCGACTATGGATAATTCTGATACATCACAATTACACATGTAGAGATACTCACTAGTTGTGATCCAATCACAAATTCTCTCATGCTGTGAATCGTATCGTGGACATTCAGTAAATGAGTTTAAGATCTAATCAAATACATGAAAATATGTATACTCAAATAGTGAATCTTTATTTATCATATAAATGGTTCAAACATAAGGCGATTGCCTTAGGACATCTCTCATATATTACTAACACCATGTAAGTGGCCTCCCAGGTTTTCCTTAGAAAATAATGCTCGCAATAACGGTATGGATCCATGTTCCGATATATGATGACTGCAATAGCATGCGAGCAAGGAATTCCTGAAATTTGAAACTCACCGCAGATGCAACTTTGCCTCTCCAAATCAATAATATACGAAGAAACTATTGTCTATACTTCCATTTTCGATTGTGAGTGTGGGAATACTGAATATAATCGAGTTCTTTCTCTCGTTTCATTAATCTCTTTAATGGCATAAGGTGTTAGAAAACCTGACCTTTTTGAAGATTCTTCCCTACGGTTAAAGAACCATTGAGCAACCTTTCTTCTAGTGTTGTCAATTAAACTGGTGATGGGGAGTTCACGTGTTTCCTTGAATAATGCATTTAAACTCTCAGAACAATTAGTGGTTAACATTGTGTACCTCCTCCCAGGAAAGTGTGCATTGGCCCATCTTTTTGGATCGATCTTTTGTAGCCACGCATATGCATCTTTGTGTTATGCTGCATGTTGCATTAATAGATCAAATTAAACTCATGTATTTGCTCTTACTGCTGCCCAAAATAAACCTAATGAGGATCTATCCCGGGTATCTGTTACCATGTTACAAGACAAGTGATAGCAACAAAAAGCATGATGGGCAGATGGATACACTTTGTTAACTGCTGATATAATCCCCCGATGTCTATCCGATACAATGCTCAACGACTCTGGCAGGACAGCAAGGAATGTCTTTACATGATCCAAAACCACTCCCGTGCAGATCCACATTCAACTTCGCAATTCCAAATGCAATCGCATAATTTTTGCATTACCGTCATGACGATAGCTATTAGCAAAACACCGTGATACTTGCTAGTGATATGTAGCATCAATTCCAATTAGTTTTATAAATAAGACCTAAATACTCTTCCACAAGCACCAAATGCCTAAAAACATCGGGAATTGATTTTCACCATTTCTTAGTACGCAACATAGGTATCGTGATCTCTAACTCTTAACTCACGCAAGTACATCGAAGATCAATATAGGCATCAAAATCACCTACCACTCTTTTAATGCTTTACATCTGTATATGCTTTCTTGTATGAAATGTTAACACCAAACCTAGCTTGCATTTCTCTTCAATTGAACTTGGTTTGTAATCATCGTAAGTAGCAATCGCCCCAACTGGGTTTGCTACAAATGTGGGTGCAAGCATGGTGATCTGTTGTTTCTAACACCGTCACATTCATGCCGCTACATATTTTTGTGACGAACTCCACGCCTCCGCTTGCAACTAGACTATGAACAAGGCCGACTAACGCAAATAACTTTAATTCTATTAAGTCTGGTATCAACTGGCTTGTATCTGAAGTTTTTT
The DNA here is from genome assembly GCA_025175895.1 of Wurfbainia villosa. Taxonomy (NCBI): domain Eukaryota; kingdom Viridiplantae; phylum Streptophyta; class Magnoliopsida; order Zingiberales; family Zingiberaceae; genus Wurfbainia; species Wurfbainia villosa. The sequence continues at coordinate 19,680 of JAKLTH010000288.1, forward strand.
AGCATCGCATGCCTTACTAGTGCATCTTTAAACTCTTGTCGAGAGGAAAAAACTTGTCCAATGATAAATTCATTTGGATATGATGAACTGACATCTGCCAATAGTATTATTCGTGGATTTAAAACATAGGCATCATCAGCAATTGGGAACACTTCCTAAGTCACTATATCGATCCGGGTTTAACTCACCTTCTTCATATTGAATATCATCAGCTAAGAATTCTTTCGAAGGATTTGTATATTCTAACTCTTCTATCGCATGTATATCACTTACCTCCTCTTCACTCCAAGTTTGTTCAAAATATTCATGAACTACTGTGGTAGCAGTGACAAACTCTTCTTCGAGTATGGAAGAAGCTTCTCTATTTATATCAAGGTGTTGATCATCGTAATTTATTCTACATCAAGAACCGAGATGAAGATGGAATATTACTTGGGGACAGATTTATGGAATCTTGATCATCTAACTCTCTATCCTTCAAATTTGATTCAATTATTTCCAAAAATGTTAACACTTCATCAGGAAGGGGGTCGTCCCTGCAAAGGTTTTTAAAATCAACACTATTATATGTAGTGTGCTAGGCAAGTAGGCTGAATTTTTTTAACTAGGCTTTAGAAGCCTGAGGACAAGTGGAGGATGAGAGTTTATGGTTAGGTTTCCCAATTATGCACTTCACTAATTAGAACATTTGATGTGGATAGGGCCATTAATGGGTTTTTACCGAAACCCATTGATGGACCTTTCAATGTTGAAATTAGAAAGAGTTTATATGGAATGGAAGAGGAAGACATTTAGAAGGTTTATGCGCAGAGGGATACTTAGTTCCCACACTCCTGCCAGCAGTTATGGGTGCGTGCCAATTGACACGCAGCATGCCAATTGGCACACTCGTCTGAATGTTGGCACGGAGCATTAATTTTCATAACTACTGTTTGGGAGCCTAAGGAAAGGTGGAGAATGATAGTATATGCCACGCTTGCACTCGACCCGCCTAGAGGACTTTATTTATCTCCGATATAAATTGACAGCACCACTATTTTTCTCGGCCAAGTTCCCTCTCCATGGTGCTGGAAATTTATATCCTAGGACCATGGTGGTGCTGGGATATAAATTTCCAGCACTACCATTTATCTCGACCAGTTCCATCTCCCTGGTGCTGAGAGTTTTAAACACAAGACCACAGTGTTGTTGGAGTTTCAGTTTCCAGCACCACCAAAAATTCCGGCAACTTATATCTACATGGTGCTAGAAATTACATTCCCAGCACCATGGTGTTGCTGGGAGTTTGAATCTCATTACCACGGTGGTGCTGGGATATAAATTCCCAACACTACCATTTATCTCGACCAGTTCAATGCCAATGGTACTGGGAGTTTTAATCGCAGGACCACAGTGTTGCTGGGGTTTCAAATCCCAGCACCACCCTTAATGTCGACAACTTATATCTCCCTGGTCCAGTGAATTAGATTCCCAGCACCATGGTGTTGCTGGGAGTTTGAATCTCATTACCACGGTGGTGCTGGGATATAAATTTTTAGCACCATCATTTATCTCGACAAGTTCATTCCCCATGGTGCTGAGAGTTTTAATCGTAGGACCACAATGATGACGATATTTCAATTGCCAGCATCACCTTTTATCCCGAACTGTTGAACCTCCATGGTGTTGGGAGTTTTAATCCCAGCACCACGGTGGTGACGAGATTTCAATTTTCCAACACCAGCTTTTATCCCGAATTTATTGAACCTTAATGGTACTGAGAATTTGAAGCCCAGGACCACGATGTTGCTGGTATTTAAATTCCCAGCATCACTTTTTATCTAGGCCAGCCAGCTTCAATCTCCCATGGTGCTGGGATTTTAAATTTTAGGGAGACGGTGGTGCTGGGAATTTCATTCCCAGCACCACCTACTCTCTCGGACAGATTGAATCTCTTAGTGCTGAGAATATCAATCAGGGAACTTCAGTAATCATGGGATTTAATTGGAAGTATCACCTTTTAAGTTAGGTGGAATTTGATTAGGTGGCGACAAAACTTGGTTATGAATCTCCTGCATCGCAATTATGGGTGCATTGGTCTACTTTGGTATGATATGCCTACCTCGTATTTATGGGTGCGTGACAAACTTGGCTATACAACCACCTACAATGTATTTATTAACTTCATAGCAGTCTCAAGAATAAAAATACATACATACATGATAATACTATGTGAAGCAGCTGGTGAGTGAGTCATAACTTCCAAACCCTACCCGATATATTCATGGGGAGCAGTGATGTCGTTGATAACTACTAGGGTTTCATCAAAAATGGTGTTGCTCAGTTGGTTTACGGAGGAAAACTGCGTGTGGTGCTCATTAACAGCATGGGGCTGACACTCCCACGCGGTTGGAAGTGACGTTTGGATGGCTCGGGATTTCCAGTTGTGCCTCGGATGGATGCAAATCTCTCTCTGCATTAAATTGTAGGCTGTTTGGCGGGAGAGGTATTTTGGGAATTACGTGCGCGATTTGGTAATTCTGAAACTATAATGCGCGTTTTGGACAATTCCGAACTTTAACAGCTGTGTTTGATAAATTGTCGATATTATTTTTTAAAAAAAATTGTCCTTTTTTCATTCGCACTTGGAACTAATTTTGATAGGTTAAAAAAAGTGTAAACAAATTATTCTTAAACATTAAAGAATAATCAATAAATATCAAATTTTATATTTAAAAAAATTAGTATTATACTTTGCATTGTATGTATAAAAAACCTCCCATTCATGTTCTTATTGACGAAGAATAAAAATAGCGAGGAAGAAATATTATCATAGAGGAAAAAAAGAGTGTGGGAGGAGAAAGTTAATGAGGAAGGAAATCGTTGATAAGATGCGTGTAGCTTTGATCAGAGAAGATTAGTTTTTGAGATATATTTAAAAGAAAAAATTGATTATATTTTATAAAGTTAGGACACCTAATTAAAATTATAATTAAAATATTAAAAAAAAAGTCTCTTCTTCATGACTTATAGAATTTTCGAGATATCTTTTTATCTTATAAGCACATGATCTTTTTCATATCTTACTAATATAGGACTTTGATTGTATTATCCATACTCCCAACAATCTCCCCTTAATCGAAAGACCATATTGAGCCCCCGTCAAACCTATCCGTCCTCAAAGGACTTCCTCTGTTTGATGTCAGATCCTTAACCCACCAGGACTTTCTGTCAACTGTTCGGTCCTCTTGACCCAGTTGTACTTCCTGTTGTTGTTCGATCCTCTCGATCCAATTGGACTTCCTGCTTAGTGTCTGGTTCTCTTGATCCGGACATGGGAGCTTCACTTTCTTCGTTCGAGATTCATAGTTTGACATGAACCATGACTCTAATATCAATTGTTAGTGCTTATAAGATTCATATATCTCCACGATGACATGCTATTGTCCACTTTGGGTCTATATCTTCATGATTTTATTTTTGAACTCTACCCAAAAGGTCTCATTCTAATGGAGATATATTTTTATCTTATAAGCACATGATATTTTCTATGTGTTATCAATGTTGGACTTTGATTATATTATCTATACTCCCAACACTTTAATCATATGAATCTCGATAATAAATTTCTCAAACTTGAGATGCTAGACATAAGATAAGTTGGACTTCAATTTTTATGTATTCAAAAGATTTCTATCATCAATTATATATATATATATATATATATATATATATATATATATATATATATATATATATATATATATATATATATATATATAGCCCTCTCGCGAAATGACCTAATGGTTAGTTCAAGATGTTGCATCATAGGATAACGAGTTAATTCCTCACAGTTACTAGTCTCAAAGACCAAAGACCTACCATGGTTTACCTCTCTTACTTGTCCGAGAACGGATTGATAGGGACTACTAAGGGACTAGGTCCTTAGCTAAGGTTAGACATCGAGCCACAACATCCACAATACATCATGTGTGGATGATTAAAAATTGCAATGTTTTTAGAGAGGGACATCCGAATAATCAGAAAATTTTTAGGAATGTACAATACATATCTATTGATATATAGGCATATATTTTGATCTGATACTACATTAGACATAGATAAACATTGAAGAATATCACTGTACTATTGGTGGTGTGGGTTTACATATGATTATCATAATGCATCCGAGTGTGTCATATTGGTTCGAACCCGATTAAAATGATCTAATTAATCATTATGGTTTTAAGTTAACAGGTTTGTATTATTGGATGTGGGTTAATAGATTTTGAATATATATATATATATATATATATATATATAACCCTTTAACTCGTACCGTTAGCATTGATGAGATGTTAATGAGTTTTGGATTAATACTATATATAGGGTGTGATCCCCGTAGGAGAGCGATAATTTGGCCAACTCTTTTTTCGATCCCCATCGGGTAGAGCATCCGGGGCCAACTCTCTTGACCTGTGGAAGATCAAGCTTTACAACACTTCTTCCAACTTCAGATTCTTCCCGCGATGTTGACTTCGGATTCAGATGCATGGTTAATGCTTTCTTCTATGCTTTCATTCTTTTGTTTTATTTTCGCATACTTATTGTAGATCGTTCGACAAGATCCTGTGTATGGATCATTTTTTTATTTTCGTTTTTCCGATTACATATGTAGATGCACGATTCATTGAGGGATCCAAATTCCAAAAGATTCATCAATTGGTATCAGAGCCACAGATTTTACATTGATGATCGTATAACATTAGGTTGCTGTTTTTCGACGATTTTGATCCAAATACATGCGTTTTGTGCTAGATCTTCATTTAACGCATTTAGACATGCATAATTGTCAAATCTAAGGGTTAGGAGTCCTAGGTTTAGCGTCGGATTGAAGTTTTTCGTATTTTTCCGTGAAGAACACGAAGAGCGGCGACGTAATCGTCGTTGTTTTTCATCAAAATCGTCACTTAGATCTGCAGGAATTAGTTCATCAGTCGTCGACTGGAGCAGACATCAGTCGACTGATATTGACCATCAGTCGATTGTAGGTCGAAATTCAGTGCACAGAAACTTTTTAGTCGACTGGACAGTCAACGATTATCATAAGGTCCAATCGACTGTTATGCGGGAAATTTCGAACAGAATATTTGTGAGTTGACTTTGGAACTCGACTGGGGTATGGCAGTCGATTGGTATTTTTGGCAGTCGACTGATGGGCTTAAACTTCGGCACAAAATAGTTTTTAGTTGACTGGGCAATCGATTGATGACATCAGTCGACTGCTGGGTCTTAGTTTGAACACAGAAGCTTTGTTAGTCGACTGAAGCAATTGACTGATCACGATCATTCGATTACTATATGACACAGTCGACTGATAACGTAGGAAACTTTCGGAGGTCATAACTTTTCGCTCGGGATGAGTTTTGAGGCGTTCTCAAGGGTATTTCAAAGCTCATTCAGATCTCTACGTTTGTTATAGTAACAAAACCTCACCCTGTTTTGGACCTTAAAAATATTGTTTAGTACCATTTTGGAGGCTTCAAAGTTTTTAAGTCTCATATTATGGTCATTTTGCGTTTCCTACATCATTTAATAACAACAATACAGTCGAGCAACCTAGGATTTCATTTGTATCCATTAGTACATGTGTTATTAAGTTGAACTAATACTATTATCAAAGTGAGAACTATTAGTTAAACTTAGTGTATCGTTGTGTGAGTGGATGTATATTTATGCTAAGGATGGTTGGCTCAAAAGAAAATCATCTTTATGCCAGATATATATTTAAAGGAGGTTCACTATAAACATCATACATGTAAGATGTTGACCTCAAAAGAAGACATGTTATGTGACTGATTAAATGAATAATGAACTATGGTTATATAACCAAACTAGGAATGAATTATGGTTATATAACTAAACCTAACTTATATTGGGTTATCAATTATGCACATATTATGTCGGCCCAAAGGAAAACACATTGTATGACAGATTATAGTATTTTGAGTTAGGATTAGAAAATATCGCTAATAAGTTACAATTTAATCCAAAGATTAATTGTAATATTTTTTTGGTATCTCATAAAGGGACCCATCATATATACATATTTTTTTTTCTTAGTGTTTGCTTTATATCATTGTTTATATATATGTATGTTTATCGTTATTGATGTGAGCATTTGTTATGTTCTTTCTTGTCTTATAGCAGAAATGATATCTACCAATAAAATTAATATTCCAACAACTTTAGTCTTAGAAACCACTGAACATAAAAGGACTATTAGAAGTAAGGTTACTAAAACTGTAGTGTCTGATAATGAACTTCTCGGCTTAGTTAGTTCAGAAGTCAATTTTGTTACTGTACCTACTGACACATGGTGGATAGACACTGGTGCTACCACTCATATTAGTGTCACTGAGCATGATTGTCTTACTAGTCGACTGCCTATTGATGGTGAAAGATAAATCTATATTGGTAATGACAATTAGAAGGCTAGAGTGACTGCTATAGGTATTTTTAGCCTTTGTCTAGGAATCGATATATTTTTGGATTTGGAAAATACATATGTAGTTTCATCCTTTAGAAGGAACTTAATTTCTGTTTTTTCTTTCGACAAATCAAGATATACTTATTCATTTGGAAATGAAATATTTAGTATTTTTTAACATTCAAAACTTATTGGTACTGGTTCCCTAGTTGGCAAGTTATACAAGTTAAACATTATAGCTCTCACTGACAACAAAATAATACACAGTATATGTACGAAACATAATTTTCCTGATGAGAATTCATCCATGTTATGGCATAGGCGTTTAGGATATATATATCCAAACAACGCTTAGAAAGGTTAATGTTACAAGGAATTCTTCATTCCTTTGACATGTCAGACTTTGAAATTTGCATATAGCGTGTCAAAAGAAAAATGACTAACAAAAGAAATAAAGGTGCAAGTCAGCGTAGTAGTACTTTAGAATTGATATATACAGATATATGTGAATCATTTCCTAAGGTATCTTGGAATGGACAAACATATTTTATTAGTTTTATATATGATTACTTTCGATATGACTATTTGTACTTTTTGCATGAGGAGTCTCAGTCCGTGGACATGTTCAAGATCTTCAAAGTTGAAGTTGAAAATCAACTAGGTAAGAAGATCAAAGTTGTCAGATCCGACCATGGAGGTGAATATTATGGTCGTTATGATAGATCAGGTGAACAACGTCCAGGATCTTTTGCCAATTATCTATTTGAGGGTGATATTGTGGCTCAACACACCATTCTTGGTACTTCTCATCAGAATGGTGTAGCTGAGCGAAGGAATTGAACCTTAAAGGACATGGTAAGAAGCATGATGTCTTTCACTTCTTTACCGGAGTCCTTGTGGAGTGAAATACTCAAGACTACAGTGTACTTATTTAATAGAGTATCCAGTAAGACAATAAGTAAAATTCCATATGAGATATGGACGGATAAACATCCTAGCATTAGACATTTACACGTTTGAGATTGTCTAGCTGAGGCTAGGCCTTATAGGCCTAAAGAAAAAAAACTAGACCCAAGGACTGTTAGCTGTCATTTTTGTAGAGTATTCTGAAAGGTCAATGAGCTTTAAGTTTTATGACTCCTCAAATAGATCCTTTTTCAAAACGGAAAATGTCAAATTCATTGAGGATAGTGGGAGAATAGACCCAAGAGATATATCTTTTGAGGAGAATAATGCTTGTCATCCTACCTCAGTCACTACAAATGCAACTAGTAATTGTATGGTTAATATACCATACGTTATTGACGTTGCACATCCGAAGGGAGTAGTACTTTATGATGTTCTTGTATCCTCCCCTATGCAAGTAGAGGAACCATCTACTCAGGTTGAGGTATACCCTCATATGGTTGAGTAGGTTCCTCAAGTACTTCAAATGCATCAAGAACAAGTGCCTCTAAGGCGATCTACTAGGGAAAGGAGATCTACGATTTCACGTGATTATGCTTATCTCAAAGAGCATGAGTTGGACATAAGGTTGGAAGATGATCCTTCAATTTTCCAGGAAGTCAAATAGTGCTCTAATGCTAAAAAATGGATTGAAGTCATGAAAGATGAGATGAAGTCTATGACAGATAATGACATATGGGAACTGGTAGAATTACTCGAAGGGGTGAAACCTGTTGGTTGTAAATGTATATTTAAAACCAAATGGGATTCACTAGGCAATATCGAAAAGTATAAGACAAGTCTTGGGATTCACTCAGAAAGAGGATATTGATTACAAGGAAACTTTTTCACCTGTATCAATGAAAGACTCCCTAAGAGTAATCATGACACTTGTAGCTTATTATGATTTAGAGTTATATCAAATGGACATCAAGACTGTATTCTTTAATAGAGACATTAAGGAATCTATATACATGGTGCAACCAGAAAACTTTGAATATGATGATTCAAAGCACCTAATATGTAAGTTGAAGAAGTCAATTTATAGCTTAAAGTAGGTATCCCGTCAGTGGTATAAGAAATTTGATCAAGTAGTTACTTCATTTGATTTTAAGGAGAATCCAATTGATCAATGCATTTATGTCAAGTTCAATGGGAGCAAATTTGTGATACTTGTCTTATATATGAATGACATTTTATTGGCAAACAATTGTAAACAATTACTGTATCATACCAAGTCATTTCTATTAGGTAAATTTGAAATGAAAGATCTTGGTGAGACATATTTTGTATTAGGCATACAAATATATCATGTTAGATCTAAGGATATACTTGAATTATCACAAAAGACCTATATTAAAAAGATATTCATACGGTATAACATACAAAATTGTACACCTGGGGACACACATATGTCTAGAGGTGATAAGTTTAGCTTGCAACAATATCCACAGTGTGATCTTGAAATAAATGAGATGAAGAAACTTCCTTATGCATCATAGAAAGAGTCTCATGTATGCTCAGGTTTGTACGTGTCTGAATTTAGCGTACATTGTTGGAATGTTAGGTAGGTATCTAAGTAATCCAAGACTAGGACATTAGAAAGCCGTAAAAAAGGTAATGCGTTATCTATAAAGAATCAAAGAACTCATGCTCACATATCGGAGATCCAGTCAGTTGGAGGTGATTGGATATTCAGATTTCGATTTTGATAGATGCTTTGATAGTAGGAGGTCCACCTCAGGTTTTGTCTATATGCTTGTTGGAGGAGTTATATCATGGAAACACATTAAATAGATGCTTATAGTGACTTACACAATAGAGGTAGAATTAATAGACTGCTATAAAGTATCAAATCACAGGATATAACTGTAAAATTTTATCACAACATTACAGGTTATCGATGATGTTGAAAGACCATTGAAAATTTTTTGTGATAACAAAGCTGCATAACTACATTCCAAGAATAATCGTAGCTCGTTGAAGTCAAAACACATTGACATCAAGTATCTGGTGATTAAAGAAAGGGTTTAGAGCGATCAAATAATGATAGAGCATATTCAGACAGACTCAATGCTGGCGGATCGGCTCGCCAAGCGATTGTTACTCAAGGTGTTTCATCAGCATGTATTGCATATGGAGGTCATTCATATGGATGAAGTACCAATTTAGTGGGACTTTGTATTTATTTATATTTTTTATGCTCTTATGTATATAATGGACACATAAATTTTGATTATCGTACGAATAAAGTTTTCTTTTACATGTGTATTTATTGACACTCTGAATAAAAAAACATCATGATTTACTAATACAGTTTGCATATAATAATTGTAAATGTGATGTATGACTCATTATTGAATCATAAGGTGATCATGATTTGTTAATGCAGTTTAACATATGGTGCTTGTAAATGTGATCAGATCTGGTATTGGATCATAAGGAGGATCAGTTGAGAATAGACATGTGTAGATCACATTTCATGCATTTCTCATGTTACACATCCACATTAATTGATATTGTGATTAATTGTGATTCTCGCTCACCGATTACATATATAGAGTAACAACGATCACTTTAGTCTTATGCCAATGAAGTTGATGGACCGGATTGTTTTGATTGTCTGACATGATACATGCAACTAAGGAATTTCGATTATGTGTTACATTTGGAATCACATATAATCCGAGTGGGAGATTGTTGGTGGTAGACTTACATATGATTATCGTAAAACATCCGAGTATGTCGTATTGGTTCGCACCTGATTAAAAGTGATCTAACCATTATAATTTTAAGTTAACGAGTTTGTGTTATTGGATGTGGATTAATGAATTTTGGATCCATATGTATAGAAACCTTTAACTCGTATCGTTAGCATTGATGGAATATTAATGAGTTTTGAGTTAACACTATATATAGGGTGTGATCTCCGTAGGAGAGCGATGATTCGACCGACTCGTTTTCCCAATCGGACAGAGCATCCGGGGCCAACTCTTTCAACATGGAAGATCAAGCCCTACGACGCTTCTTCCAACTTCAGATTTTTTCGACGATGCTGACTCCAGATTCAGGTGCATGGTTAATGCTTTCTTCTACGCTGCTTCTTTATTTTATTTTCGCATACTTGTTATGGATCGTTCGATAAGATCCTGTATATGAATCATTTTTTCAATTATATATGTGGATGTATGATCCATTGAAAGATCCATTATATACATATGGACACATGATATATATAATTTACTTTTAAAAAAAGTTTTAAAATGTAAAAATGTAAAACAATCAAATAAGTTGGAATCATGATAATATCTAAATGAACTAAATCCAGGTCAAGTTCAAGTTGAAAGAAAAAAAAATCAAATAAGTCGAACAACCATCTCAATAGTTTAATTTGTGATGCTTCTAATAAAAAAATCTTTTAATTATTAGTATTATTTTAAAAAATTGGAAATCTGTCCAACTAGCAGCTCTCTGTCACCCGTCCCAGAGATGCGACAAGAGAGAGATAAATCGCGGGGGGACGAGGTCCCTTGATAAGGTGACAAGACAAAGAGGCGACCATCCAAACTAGGAAAAATTTTAGACCCTTATCCGGAATCGACCCCTGCCCATTCTACAAGCAATTATTAGTATTATTGTCTCACGTGTTTGTTGTCCCATTAGTTGCTTATTAATCATACTTGTTGCCCTTAGTTTAATTATATTTAATTGTCTCCGACTATAGTTCAATGTTTTCATACAATTTCTTAAATATAGTCAATTTAATTCCTAACTACAACGTGTCGTGAACATTTTCCTCAAATACCACAATTAACTCTGAAATATTAAATTGTTAGATCGTCTTTGTAAGTATTTTAAATTTATTTTGGTATTGATAATAAATTTCTATAGAATCGAGTGAGTCACTCTTAAAATTAACGGCAATTTTCCAAACACAGCAGCTGAAGTTCGGAATTGCCCAAAACACGCACTATAGTTTCAGAATGACCAATCCGCGCGCGTAATTCCCGAAATACCCCTCCCGCCAAACAGCTTTGGAATTTAATGCAGAGAGAGATTTGCATCCATCCGAGGCACAACTGGAAATCCCGAACCATCCAAACATCTATTCCAGCCACGTGGGAGCGGCAGCCCCATGCTGTTGATGAGCACCACACGCAGCTTTCCTCCGCAAACCAACTGAGCAACACCATTTTTGATGAAACCCTAGAAGTTATCAATGACATCATCGCTTCCTACGAATTTATCGCCAGCTTAATCCAGAAGTCGGGCGCAATTACCGACCACCGCTACATAGTCGCATCATGTATGTATGTGTTTTTATTCTCGAGATCGCATGAGGTTAATAAATGCATCAGAGGTGGTTGTATAACCAAGTTTGCCACACATCCATAAATACGATGCAGGCATATCATACCAAAGTAGACCAATGCACCCATAATTGCGATGCAGGAGATTCATAACCGAGTTTTGTCCCCACCTAAACAAATGCCACCTAACTTAAAAGGCGATGCTTCCAATTAAATCCCACGATTACTGAAGTTCCCTGATTGATATTTCCGTCACTAGGAGATTCAATCTGTCTGAGAGAGTAGGTGGTGCGTGCAATGAAATTCCCAGCACCACCGTATCCCTAAAATTTAAAATTTCAGCACCATGGGAGAGTAGGTGGTGGCCGCACGAAATTCATATGTCCGGATAAAAAGTGATGCCGGGAATTTAAATCCCAAGAATATCGTATACGCCGGTCTTCAAATTCTCAAGACCATTAAGGTTCAACAAATTCGATAAAATATGGTGTCGGGAATTTAAATCTCAATCTGCAAGTGCCGAGTTTAATACTCCCAAAGACCATGGGGAATGAAGTTGTCGAGATAAATTGTGGCCGGTAATTTATATTCCAAAGACCACGATGGTAATCGAGATTCAAACTCCCTGAAAACCTTGGTGCCGGGAATCGAATTCACTAGACGGGTGAGATATAAGTGGTCGACATTAAGGGTGGTGCTGGGATTTGAAACCTCAGCAACACTATGGTCCTGCGAATAAGACTCCCAACACCATTGGCATTGGACTGGTCGAGATAAATGGTGCTGGGAATTTATATCCCAGCACCACCGTGGTAATGGGAATAAAACCCCAAAGAACACCATGGTCCGGGAATGTAATGCCCGACCATGTACATATATAAGTTGGAATTGTTGGTGGTGCTGGGAACTAAAACCCCAGCAACACAGTGGTTCTGCGTTTAAAAATCACAGCACCAGGGAGATGGAACTAGACAAGATAAATGGTGGTGCTGGGAATTTATATCCCAGCACCACCGTGGTAATGGGATTAAAACCCCCAGCAACACCATGGTGCTGGGAATGAAATTTCCAGCACCATGTACATCAAATTTGCTGGAATTATTGGTGGTGTTGGGAACCAAAATCCCAAAGAACACAAAGGTTCAAGATTTAAAAATCCCAAAGACTGGAGATGGAACATGTCGAGATAAATGGTGGTGCTGGGAATTTATATTCCAGCACCACCGTGGGCCTGAGATATAAATTTCCAGCACCATGGAGAGGGATCCTGGCTGAGAAAAAAAATGGTGCTGTAAATTTATATTGGAGATAAATAAAGTCGTCTTGGCGGGTCGAATCCAAGCGTGACCTATACTATCATTCTCCACCTTTCCTTATGCTCCCAAACAAAGAGTTATGAAAAATAATGCTCTGTACCAACATTGACGAGTGTGGCAATTGGCATGTCTGCGTACACCAATTGGCACGCACTCCAAATACTGTAGGAGTGTGGGAACTAAGTATCCTCTCACGCATAAACCTCGTAAATCTCTTCCTCTTCCATTCCATATAAACCGCTCATAATTTCAACATTGAAAGGTATAATTAGTTAAGTGCATAATTGGGAAACATAACCATAAACTCTCATCCTCCACTTGTCTTCTAAAGCCTAGTCTAAAAATTCACCTACTTGCATAGCACACTACATCTACCAGTGTTGATTTTAAAAACATTTGCAGGGACGACCCCCTTCCTGATGAAGTGTTAACATTTTTGGAAACAATTGAATCAAATTTGAAGGATAGAGAGTTAGATGATCAAGATTCCATAAATCTATGCCCAAGTAATATTCCATCTTCATCTCGCCATTCTTGATGTGGCAATAAATTACCAGGATCAACACCTTGATATAAATAGAGTTCTTCCATACTCAAGAAGAGTTTGTCACACGCTACCACAGAGATCATGAATATTTTGAACAAACTTGGAGTGAAGAGGAGGTAAGTGATATACATGGGATAGAAGAGTTAGAATATACAAATTCTTCGGAAGAATTCTTAGCTGATGATATCCAACATGGAGAAGGTGAGTTAAACCAGATCAGTACAGTGACTTAGAGGAAGTGTTCCCAATTGCTGATGATCCCTATGTTTCTAATCCACAAATAAGACTATTGGCGTGATGCCTCGGTTCATCGATCCAAATGAATTTTTCAATCGACAAGTTTTTTCCTCTCGACAAGAGTTTAAAGATGCACTAGTAAGGCATGCGATGCACATGGACTCAATAGAATTAAAGTTATTTGCTTTAGTCACCTTGTTCATGGAGTCTAGTTGCAAGTGGAGACGTGGAGTTCACATCACAAAATATGTAAAGCACATGAATGTGACGTGTTAGGAAACAAAGAGATCACCATGCTTGCACATCCACATTTGTAGCAAACCAGATCAGAGCGGTTAGCTACCTCGATGATTACAAACCTATTTAAATTCGAAGAGAAATGCTAGCTAGGATTGGTGTTCACATTTCATACAAGAAATCATACACAGCCAGACATAAAGCTTTAAAAAGAGTGGTAGGTGATATTGATCAGGCCTATATTTATATTCCAATGTACTTGCGTGAGTTAAGAGTTAGAGATCCTGATACATATGTTGCAGTACTAAGAAATGGTGAAAATCAATTCCAGCGATGTTTTTGGGCATTTGGTGCTTATCGAAGAGTATTCAGGTTGTATTTGCGAAAACTAATTAGAATAGATGCTACACATATGACTGGCAAGTATCCTGGTGTTTTGCTAATATACCGCCATGATTGTGAATGCAAAATAACGCCGCTTGCATTTGGAATTGCCGGTTGAATGTGGATCTGCTGGGAGTGGTTTTTGGATCATGTAAAGACATTCCTTGATGTCCTGCCAGAGTCGTTGAGCAATGTATCGATAGACATCGGGGATTATATCGAAGCAACAAAGTGTATCCATCCGCCATCATGCTTTGTTGCTATCACTTGTCTTGTAACATTGTAACAGATACCCGGGATAGATCCTCATTAGGTTTATTTTGGGCAGCAGCAAGAGCCAATACAAGAGTTGACTTTGATCGATTAATGCAGAACATGCATGACAAACACAAGGAAGCATATGCGTGGCTACAAAAGATCGATCCAAAAAGATGGGCCAATGCACACTTTCCTGGCAGGAGGTACACAATGTTAACCACTAATAGTTAGAGTTTAAATGCATTATTCAAGGAAACACGTGAACTCCCATCAACATTTTAATTGACAACACTATAAGAAAGATTGCTCAATGGTTCTATAACCGTAGGGAAGAATCTTCAAAAATGTCAGGTTTTCTAACACCTTATGCTATTAAAGAGATTAATGAAAGGAGAGAAAGAACTCGATTATATTCGGTATTCCCATATTCACAAACGGAAATGGAAGTACAGACAATAGCTTCTTCGTATATTGTTGATTTGGATAGGCGGTTGCATCTGCGGTGAGTTTCAAATTTCAGAATTCCTTGCTCGCATGCTATCATCATCATATATCGAACATGGATCCATACTGCTATCATGAGCATTATTTTCTAAGGGAAACTCGAGGCCACTTACATGGATCGATTTACCCATGTCGGGTAAATTTTGGCCTAATGGTGACAAAATTTTGGAGTTCTACCTCCTCATAGCCTTTGTAGCGAAGAAAAAGGCACGCATAGAGTCCAAACTTATCTTTGGGAGGGTGAAAATAAATCGCAGATGCAAACAAATTGGGCATAATAGAGGTCTTGTAGAATGCCGCCGGCTACTAATTCCTAAGTATGTTTATTGTGGTTGTGTAAATATTTTTAAAGGAAACAATGTTAATGTTAATGTTAATGTTAATGTTAATGTTAATGTTAATGTCAATGTTAATATTAATGTTAAGCTATTTTCTAATTGTAATGGAAAAATTTGTTACGCTATTTTGCAAAATTGTAATATAAATCCTCCGTATCGTGGTCCAAAATTTGATTTTCAAGGCGTGATTAGGTTTACACCAATTTTCGAAATCAATCCTCGCGCTGCGGCACGCGTAAACTTGGAGGTAGGAGGATCGAAGGAAGTTTCGATGCAACAACATGTGAAGTCGTTAGGTCTTTCTCGATGTAAAGATTTTGGAATTTGGACTCAGAGGTCCATCAATGGGTTTCACCAAAACCCATTGATGGTCTCTACATGAGACTACTTGTTCCCGGGATTAACATCACAAGACCACCTTATGTCCGGGCCGTTTGAAAGTGTACGTGGTAATCGAAATTGAAATCCCGGTGACCACCGTGTTCTCCTACATTGTAAATTGTTCGTAGGTCCCGAATGAAATCAGACCACCGCTGTGTTTCCCATTCTAAATCAGACGTGGTCCCGGGAATCAAATCCTGTGATCACCTTATTCCTTAGCCATTTCGAATCAGACGGTCCTCGAAATAAAATCCCGCAACCACTATGTTTCGAGATTATAATTACCAAGACCACCGTATTCTAAATCCGTCGACCGCGCTTAATATAAAACTCCCTGGAAGTTCAAACATCTCAACACCACATTTCATTTCTCTATCGCTCCTTGCGTTCTGTCTCTGTGGAATTTCGCTTCCATTCCCGTGGCCGCTCAACCTCTCGGTTCGATTCAAACTCCGGTGCGACCATAACCCCTGTCGCTCAACCTCCCAAGGCGAGTTAAAACATCTCAACACCACCAACACCATCTCAACGCATTTTTCGACCTAAGTGAGTTTTGTATATTTCTTAAATCTTTGTGTCGCCATCGTTTCTTCCGATCTATCTAGGGTTTTTGCCTTTTTTCCGTTCACGATCTCGTTTAAACTCGGGCCTGATAGGGTTTAGAGTTTTAGGGTTTACCATTTAAGCAGAGGTAACGTTTGTTGGTATCATCACACATGTTTCAATCCATTTAATCTATTAGTTTAAATCACGACATAATGTATTTGGTTGTTAACCTAAGGAATTTTTTTTCAGCTTAACGATGGTTTAATCGTGAATCATCAAGCGATACTTCGCAAGAACCCGCGGCGCTGATGCGAGGAAGAACTAAGAGAATGAATCGGAAAAGCAACGCTTTCACGCTTTAAGAAATTTATTGCAAGTGTGTCGCCGAGCGTGGAAGAAGAAACGCTTATTCGAGCTCCCTTTGCGTGGTTTTGACATTCCAGATATTACCCATGTCGACTCGCTCGTAATATGTTTGATAATTGGGACCGCACGGAGAAATGTTTTATATTCCAAGACAAGAAATTGCATTTCACAAAGACGGATGTCTCCTCATCCTCGTCTACTAGATGATGGACTCAAGTTCCTATGAATAATGAAGCTCCATCCGAGAGCCTATATTTTCAATATTTCGTGGAAGCCGATCTTTATAACAAGCATCCGAGGATTTATCAAGACTTCAGATCTCCAGATAATTTAGGATCTGCAAAAGTTTATTGTCGGTTGTTTATTTTATATTTTTTCTCTTGTGTGTTTTTTACTACCACCAGCAGTAAGCCTAGAATACCTATGCGATCACTTATAGATTGTGTAGAGGATTTTGAGAACTTAGGCAGGTACAATTGGTGCGAAGCACTTTATACGTACATGGCTCCTCAAATGGAGTCAATTGGTATGGGAGTCACTTGCGACCAAAAGCAGACGTCACGAGGTGGATCTACGAGACCAATGCTTAAGGGTTTCACACTTATTGGGTGTGAGTGAATATATTTTATGTCTTCCGCAAATAGTATAGATCAACTGCCTATTAATAACTAATCTTGTCATTCCGTATGGATGTGCGAGCATTTGGTATCCTACCTCCACACGCCCTCATGCTTTGCCGAGAATGCTGAGATGGAGGTGGAGTTCCACAAATGTAAGGGTCGTTAAGAAGATGGTAGATGGTCTCGTACCTGACAAAATCATTGTCGATCTAATTCCAAAGACAATGAGCGCAGATCCGTACACACCGCTTCCCACCTAGATCTTTTCAGATCAACCTCAACCCAAACTCAGTCGACGAAGAGGAATGGCTCATCCAAGATGCCAGAGAATGCGAAATTGTATCTACTCTAAGCACCAAGCTAGTTTAAGCAAGGTGTGATTTTGAAAGCACCTCCCTACTTAAAGAAGCGACCATCAAACAACAAGAAAAGAAAATACAGGAGCTTCTTCAAGAGTTAGAGGAGGTCAGTAACAGGAAGGACAACGAGATAATTGAAAGGGATGATATAATTGCTGAAAAAGAAGCATTAATAGCCGAAAAGGACAGCTTTAACATCGGAGCTTCAACTACATTTACAATCCCGGATGTAGAGGGCCTTACAATCACACCTTATTCAAGCCAGACAGACCCAACAAATTTCTTCTCGCATACACTAGGCGGAAGGTTTGTGTGAGGAAGAAGACTCATGACGCCTATCACCCCTAGCCTTAGAAGCCTCCTCCCGCATGGTTTTCAAACATCCCTAAAAGAAGGAGAGTGGAAACTCTAATTGTCCCCAGCAAGGCTATTGAGTATCCCTCAGTAGACCCTAATATCTCTCCTGCAGAGCCAAACATTGAGCAGGAGTCAGTCCAGGATATTAAAGGGAAATCAATTGTCGAGGAGGGTGAAACCGAAATATCAGATACCGGCACACAAGTCTCCACGGACAAACAACCAACACTCAAAGCCAAGCAGAGGATATTGGAGGTGAGCATAAGTTATCTGTCATCTAGGATCTCGCAAAATATTTCAAATCAATCAGCTTTTATTTTGTATACGAAGCTTATAAAGAATTCACTGTAAGATGGATCCAAATGTCGGGGAGTGTTTATTGAAACTAAAAAAAATAGAGTAAGACAGTCTTATATTCTTTGTATATACCTTTCATATTATGTTTTGAGAGTTGCTAATAACCCTTTCCTTGTGTAGTGTGACAGTATCAGGACCAGTGTGGAAGACCGATGCTATTAACTTAAATATTGACTCTATACTTACAAAATATGATTGTAATGTTTTGACACATGGGGATCGTGATAAGCGCATATTTTTCAAGATTAATGAGCAAAGGCAAGGTGACCGATAAGTCGCATTTACAACTCAATATTCTCGTAATGGATTCTTGAAGTTTTTCGCCCTTTTGCATGGAATTGTAAACTTTACTTTGTGTTATGACAGATTATTTTTATACACGTGATATGTTTAATATGACGACGCCCAAGCATTCGAGCAAACTTTAAAACCCTGTGCAATCCAATCGATACATATTTTGGTTAATCGCCACCTACTAGTGGCCGACTTGGAAAATTCAGAGTTTATCCACTACAACTCCTTGTCCGTTAGGAAGGCTTACACTACTCAATTTGAAGTTGATCGACGCAATCGTGATCGTGTCCAAAATTTCGCTTAAGCCATGATTTATTCCCGACCTACATTTTATCTCGTGCGAGATCGGTGACGTGGTCGGGAATTCACTACCGACACACGGTGTTCTGGGATTGAGATTCCCAGACCGCCTTATTTCGGGCAGTCAATGGACGTGGTCCCGAATTAAATTTTCAGGACCACTGTGTTCCCGGGATTAAAATTCCCAGCACCACATTTTGAAATCGTGCCCCACGCCAAGTGGCACGCGCCGAACCGGAGGCGGGAGGATCGAAGGAAGTTTGGTCGACGCAACAACATGTGAAGCCGTTAGGTCTTCAGCGATGTAAAGATTTCGGATTTTGAGTCTCAGAGGTCCATCGATAGGGTTTCGGCCAAAACCCATCGATGCCTAGTCACCTCAACTCGGTCCCAAACCAACTCGGTGGCCTCGGGACTTGCCCCTCCGCGGTATCGTGTCCAAAATTTACGCTTTTCAAGCCATGATTTATTCCCACCACATTTTATCTCGTGCGGTTCGGTGATCGCGTGGGGAATTCACTTACACACCACGGTGTTCTGGGATTGAGATTCCCAAAGACCGCTTATTTCGGGCCAGTCGCAAATGGGACGTGGTCTCGAATTAAATTTCCAGGACCACTGTGTTCCTGGGATTTAATTCCCAGCACCACATTTTCAGAAATCAGGCCCCGTGCCAAGTGGCACGCGCCCGGAACTGGGAGGCAGGAGGATCAGAAGGAAGTTTGGTCGACGCAACAACATGTGAAGCCGTTAGGTCTTTCAGGCGATGTAAAGATTTGGATTTTGGACTCAGTAGGTCCATCAATGGGTTTGGTCAAAACCCATCGATGCCCCTAGTCACCTCAACTCGGTCCAAACCAACTCAGTGGCCTTGGGACTGCCTCCTCGTGTATCGTGTCAAAATTTCGCTTTTCAAGCCATGATTTATTCTCAGACTACATTTTATCTCGCTGCCGAGATCGTACGTGGTGCTGGGAATTCACTTACCAGCACCACGGTGTTCCTGGGATTGAGATTCCCAGCACCGCCTTATTTCTGGGCCAGGTCGCAAATGGACGTGGTCCTGGGAATTAAATTTCCAGGACCACTGTGTTCCTGGGATTTAATTCCCAGCACCACATTTTCAGAAATCAGGCCCCGTGCCAAGTGGCACGCGCCCGGAACTGGGAGGCAGGAGGATCAGAAGGAAGTTTGGTCGACGCAACAACATGTGAAGCCTTAGGTCTTTCGTGCGATGTAAAGATTTGATTTTGGACTCTCAGAGGTCCATCAACGGGTTTCGGTCCAAAACTCATTGATGCCCCTAGTCACCTCAACTCCGGCCCAAACCAACTCCGTGGCCTTGTGACTTGCCCTCCGTGTATCGTGTCCAAAATTTACGCTTTTCAAGCCATGATTTATTCCCAAAGACCACATTTTATCTCGCATGCGAGATCGTGACGCGTGGTCCGAATTCACTTACCAAGACCACGGTGTTCTGGGATTGAGATTCCCAAAGACCGCCTTATTTCTCGGGCGTCGAAAATGGACGTGGTCCTGGGAATTAAATTTCCAGGACCACTGTGTTCCTGGGATTTAATTCCCAGCACCACATTTTCAGAAATCAGGCCCCGTGCCAAGTGGCACGCGCCCGGAACTGGGAGGCAGGAGGATCAGAAGGAAGTTTGGTCGACGCAACAACATGAAGCCGTTAGGTCTTTCGCGATGTAAAGATTTCGGATTTTGGACTCAGAGGTCCATCAATGGGTTTCGGCCAAAACCTATCGATGCCCCGTATTCCTGGCCACTTCGATGATGTGATCGGGAAATAGAATCCCAGGACCATTGTGTTCCTGGGATTTTAATTTCCAGCACCACCTTAATACCAAGTTCAATTCAAAATCAGACGTCTTTGCCGGTACTTTATATCCTGAAGACCCTTGTGTTCTGGGAGTTAAATTCCCAAAGACCACCGCGTATTCTGGACTGGGCCGAAATTTTACGTGGTCCTGGGAATTATAATCCCAGGACCATTGAGTTCCTGGGATTTTAATTCCCAGCACCACCTTATTTCTCGCCCACTTCGAATTGTACATGGTGCTGGGACTTTATTTCCCACCACCACTGTGTTGCTGGGATTTAAATTCCCAGCACCACCATATTTCTCGGTGAGTTCGAAATTGTACGTGGTGCTGTGAATTAAAATCCCAGCACCACTATGTTGCAGGAAAATTTAATCCCAGGGCCATTGTGTTCCTGGGATTTCATTGCCAGCACCATCAAAGTATTCAACAATATATTATATAACATTTATTAAAGCTCAAATGAAACAATAAACATATTTACGATCCTTTGCTTGATCTATGGAAAGCTTACCATTTATAAATTAGCAAAATTCATTAATTACAACAATGCATTGTCATACTTCCACCAACACTTCTAAAATTACATCGAAGAACTCATCCCTTAAAATTGAGACAGAGATCTATTCAGATTTGACGTATGCCGCTTGTTTGAAGTCCATCTTCTCACCATAAAGCGTATATCTCATGTAGCATCACAAAGAAGGCACAATCATTCATTTGTAAACATGCAAAGCAAAAATTTATATTTCAATTCAAAAGTTTAATTTTCACGTTGAGTATTTTTCTTTAGTACCTTGCCACTTGTTGGGACAATCGGTTATAAACCCAAATTCGATGGGGTAATAGGCTTGTAAACATGGATGACTTGCTGCAAGCTCCTTAGGTGAATATCCTTTAAATTGGGATACCTATAATTACACGATGACTGAGTTAACATAACGATTCATTAACAGATAACACAGTTAAATTGATGGAATATCCATATTTAACTACTCACCACCGCTTCAAAATCACTGATCTTCCACCATATGAAATGGAGTTGTAATGATTGAAACTCATTGCTTTTGTGTCGATACACAACAGTGAAAGTGAGTTTAGTCGATTTAGAGGTATAAAATATATCTAACCTCTCCATCATTCATGTCCGTGTTTATGATTTGTGTTGTGGGGCCTTCCACGACAATCTTAATGCGATCAAATTGTGTGTAGAGGAAAATATTTAAATGCTTAGTATAACATCAAATGTCGTGAAAATACAAGATAATTTAACTCCCTTACAATGAACACGGATGAGCAATACACAGACTTGTTATATGACCTACATGAAGAGGAGGCCCCCTAAAAAGAATTGAGCAAAATGTATCGATAACCTCCCCAACTGTGAAAATATATCCATTAACTCCAGAGTATAAAGAATTCAGAGTTAATGAAAAAGGACCTTCCTCCCAAACATAACTGTTATCGACCTACAAAAAAATTTAATCGTAAATAAATATTTGCACTTTATAATATTGTAATAGAATTTTTGAATATAATGGTGGATATAACTACCATACTTTATTTTTTCTAAACTTTTAGCAAGTAGGTCACATCAAGATCTTGTTTTTGTTCTTTCTTAGTCTTACAATTTTTCTTGACATACTATGATACAAAATAATATTAGTTATTTAAATAAAATAACACAAACTAATTTTGGGAAGTATTCTGACTAACCGCAATGACTTCCATTCTCATTTGGTTGAGTTTATCAATTATTGCTTCATCCCTGTCAAGATCTTTTTCATCTTCTTCCAAAATACAGATAGTACCCCTCGCTTGCAATTCATCCATACCAATTTTTTGTTTGCCTTTCTTGTCAAATACTTCTTCTTTTTACAAATTTATCAGCGCCTTCTAATAACTCAACATCGTAAATCGCCTTTTTCTTTTGCTTTGAGGTACCAATTTTGCCTACATGGACTATCAACGGAGTATCCTCAGTAATCATAGTTCTATCTCGCCGCCTTGTTCTCGCAGAAATTGGTTCCGGTGAGGTTGAGGGTCAACTCGACCTTATTTGGTTCAAAGCCTCCATACCTTCTCTTCCTATAATTTCCATTAGTTCTTTTACCCTTCGGTTAGTGCCATATTTTCCATTCTTAACTCTTTCGAGTTGTCTTTGATAAACTAAACACTCATGGCATTCACTAAGTAGGGTATTTTTCTTGTATAGTTTGTGATGATGATGTCTCTATTGGATGAGGAGTATTTTGATATAATAGTCAACCTTATCAAGCAATATCTTTTCACTACGGTACATACTAGATCAACAATGACCTATCAAAAATCAACAATTATTTAGATAACTAAAATTAAAATAAACTAAGTTGTGGTCTTCTATTTACTGCTCAGGAGACTTGCTCCAATAAATTCGACCTTGCTAATATGTGAAGGAGTTGCCCTCCACTTATTTATTCGTGGGCCTTCATTGTATGGTCTCCGGATTGGGACATGTTCGAAACCAAGCTCGCTTTCATATCGAAAGTGTTACATATTTACGTAAATATAAAGGAAACAATTATTTAGTAAGAAAGAACTTATACCTAAAAGGCCTAAGAAACCCCTTTAGATAAGGAATTCTACTTTTCTGAATCGCATTATTATTGGATGAACATATATCTCCAATAGTAGGCGGTTACAGGAGCCATAAATTGATGGATGGCTTCAATCTAATCAAACTACCTATGTTGTCAAAATCATCTACAATATCTACAAGACCTATGGGGACCTTATATGTAGTAGTAACAACACACAAGCAAATATATACAATACATACAACTTACAAAATACCAAAACATCTTCATCTACTTCTACTCTAGTAGAAAAGGTTTTAAGCAAAAACTCTAATCTCGATCTAGTTGGTTCTTTTCGAGAATTGAGAATTGAAAAGAGCACCGATGCATTAGTTGAATTCATAGAACATAATCCTCTATCCGCAATAATGAGCAAAAGGGACACATCTCTTACGGTGAAAGCAATCGACATTGAAAACATAAAGCCTTGACTGTTTAATCCCAACTTTGAAATATATCACCAATATTCCACTGATTTGTGGAATGTCTTGTATATTCAAAAACAAAGAAATGGGGTTTGTTTAATTATCTCTCTGTGCCTTTCATGTAAACAAACCGACGCGTTGCTTCCTTTAGCATTTGGACCTCCAAAAATTCAATAAAGTGGCCTAAAACGCTGTCCATCTGCAGCTTTCTTCAGACACTCATTATTTCCCTAACAATTTGAAAATACATAATTTATTCCTTCATTTTGTAATTGTAAAAACAAATTTGAGATTCGACAATTCTTTCAAATAATCTCAGTAAAAATTCGACAAAGACCACTATTTTTCTCACAGTTTCTCTCCACGGTCTTTCGAAATTTATATCCCAGCCCACGGTGGTCTTTGGGATATAAATTCAAAGACCACCATTTATCTCGACGATTGTATCTCCCCAGTGTGGATTTTTAAACGCAGAACCAGTGTTCTTTGGGGTTTTAGTTCTCGGACTACCAATAATTCCTAAGAACTTTATGTACATGGTGCTGGAAATTACATTCCCAGCACCATGGTGTTGCTGGGAGTTTTAATCCCATTACCACGGTGGTGCTGGGATATAAATTCCCAAAGACCAAAGATTTTTCTTGACTAGTTCATCTCCCAGTGCCGTGTTTTTAAACGCAGAACCACTTTGGTTTGGGTTTTAGTTCCCAAAGACCACCAACTCCAAATTATATGTACATGGTGCTGGAAAATAAATTCCCAGCACCTTGGTGTTGCTGGGAATTTACGGCTCTATCTATCTAATTCATATATCTGATCAAGAGATCGTCATTTATATTTTAATGTTTGAAACCATTCCAAAACCATGACGGAAAAATCATTTTAAATATATGACATACTTCATATCGACTAACATACCTTGGCCGTGAAGGAGAGGTTGAAGTGGATGCTTGACTCATTCTGCAACACAGAATGGTAGAAAAAAAACCAATGAGATGTACGCCTTTCAACGGAAACCCTAAAACCGAGTAAGAAATGGATAAAACTCTAGTTAAATGAGACGACGACACCATATTACCTCGAAGCGTCCCGACGAAATGGGTAGAAGTCGGAAGCTAACGGAATGAAGCTGGAGGAAAAATGGAGTCTAAGCTTTTCCAAGTTTTGGTGCGCTCGAAGATTTCCCGGAAGCTGAGGCGACGAAGACGCTAATGTGGTGACTTGTTTGGACGGGACGTTTCGATGGCTCGGGATTTGGAAATGTGGCTCGGATGCATGCGGGATCTCTGCATTAAAAACTTTGTTTGGCGGGAGGGGTATTTTGGGAATTATGCGCGCGATTTGGTAATTCTGAAAGTATAGTGCGCGTTTTGGGCATTTCGAAACTTTAGCACCGCGGTTTGGTAAATTGCCGTAAAATTAATCGACTCAAAGAGGAATGATAATTAAAAAAAATATGTTTAATTTTATATATTTATTAAAAATCTTTTTTTTTTTTTATTTTAGGTGAGCTCAAAATTTTTTTTATCAACCGTCACTAAATATTCACCTAATATATGTGAATTTTATATTATTTCTTTATTTAAAAATAAAATAATATATAATAAAATTCTATATAAGCTAATAGATAAATTTATATATAAATTATTTGAATGAATAAAAATAAATTTTATCGATCTAAACTTCAAATTTATACAAAAAAACATACTATTAATTTACGATCCAAATGGCCAATAATCACACATGACAAATTTATGGCACTTAAAAATTTTCTAACCATCAACTAATGTTGTTCGCATTGTATTTATTGTATATTTGTACCCACGCTTCTAATTTATACATCAAATTTAATCCAACTTCCTTTAGTAATTTTTATCTTCAATTAATTTAAATCGATAGAATTAACGCATGTGCTAATTGAAAATAATATTCACATTATTCTGTTGGATTATTTTATTTCACTAATAAACTGAATTTACTTTTAAAAATTCACAAAGCGATGGTATTTGAATATATACACTATTTTCAGAAAATGATTTCATTGAAAAAATAGTAAACCATTGTTAAAATAAAAAATTGTGAAATTTTTAGATGAAAAATTGCTTAATCCTAACGAAACATAATTGAATCAGTAATTTAATATTTTTTTTAAAACTACAATTTATATGTTTATTAAATTCTATTTATTTTTTATTTGAAAATTTAATATGAAAAAAAAAATCAAAATTAATTATTTGATTAAATTCGATCCAACTTTGACCCGACGAACACCCCCCCGGCCCCAACAAATACTTTCCTTCCTTGGACGGGTTACCTATCCAGTTCATCTTTCTCATACTCTACACAACTGCATTTAAACTAAGCATTACAATTCCATAATTCACTTGCCATTCAGGGGCCCGCTTTTTCGTTGCAGATATGATTGGTTGGATTCGCCGTTTGTTACAAATATCATTGCACGGCATCAAAGAAATTTGGAACTGAGTATCTAAGTTATGGTTCCGCATATATTATCCTATGGTCCTGAAGGATGGCCGTCATCTGACGGCCGCGAACACGTATTAACAGACGAACGGTTTAGATTATGGAGACGTAAGGAGAATTGTATGCGGAGTCCGCACTCCCCTGTCCGGCCACGAAATAAAAGGCGCGGCCTCGTGAGAGGGACGGCGATATCTTCATTGGGAGCGAAGGAGAGGAGGAGATTTGGGCGTTTTTTGTGGCGGTCGAAATCTAGGGCGCGCCTGCAGGGCAGGAGTTTGTGGATTGGATTGGGTCCGAAGAGCGATTTTGCTCCTGGTCTCCTTGCTCGTCGATCGAGGATTAGGGCATGCGATGGTGGATCGCGAGGAGCCAGTTGGGGAAGGGAAAGAAGGCGAGGACGTCGTGCGCGTCGCCTGCTCGATCTGCCTCGAGGTCGTCAAGAGCGGAGGGGATCGGGCTATCGCCTGGCTGCAATGCGGGCACGAATTCCATCTCGGTTAGTTCGTCTTGTTGATCTTCCTCTGATTCTTTTGCTTCTTTGCCTGGAACTGATAATTTCTCGTCGGATTCTGATGATTCGGCGGAGAAAATAGTTGATTTGATCGAAAGGTGTTTTTTTGTTGTTGTTTTGTTTGATTTTTTTTTTGTCATGCAACTGCTAGATTCTGACGGAGAACTATTTTTATGGAAATTTTCCGTTTCCTCGTGTACGGCATTTTTTGTTTCATTAACAGTTGATGTACAGAGCAGTTTCCTGGAAAAAAATTGGTCGAGGAAACTTCTCCAAACCAAATTAGCGGCAAATTACCAAAAAAAAACACAACTATATGATCTGCATATATTTAGAAAATCTGCTTATCCCTTTTCTAAATTATTGTTATCATTATTATTTTTTTGGATTGAAGGATGGGAAGGGAAATAGATGAGATTATGGCTAATACGCAGAAAAATATAAGAAATAAAGGTAAGGGTTCTCCCACATCTAAAATTAGTTTCCGGAGGAAAGAAGTCTAACACCTTCTCCATCCTCCAAATTCTGCCCAAGCAAGCTTTTCCTCTATTCTCAAAGGCAAGAAACCAACAAGCCAATTATACTTCAGGGGTGTTTGAAACTGTTTGAAGAGAAAAATAGCTAGCTGGTTTGCAACCGATTCCAGTCAAAAAGGAATTTCATTTCAATATTTGTAATAGAAAATAAAGGAAAATGGAAGGGCAAAGGGGGCGTTTGGTAGGAATTTTCTTCTCCGTTTCCATTTTCATTTTCTACGAAAACGGTTTGGTTCGCGTTTTCCATCTCCATTTTCCAAAAAAATAAAGGAGCGTTTTCTGGAAAACTGGAAAACGAAAAATAATCATTTTATGTTTCCATTTTCGTTTTTCAAAAAAATAAAAGAGCGTTTTTTGGAAAATTGGAAAACAAAAACTTCGTTTGCTTTTCGGAAAAACAGAGAATGAAAACAGAAAACAGAAAATTCTCTATGAACCAAACGCCCCCTAAGAGTTTCCCTTTACTAAATTTAGTTTTTGGAGGAGTAATATCTAAGATCTTCCTCTTCCTTCTCTAAAATTTCCCCTCAAGTTATATCCAAAAAAGCCTGTGTGATTGTTAAAGGCAGTCATACTTTGTGAGAATCTAAAGCTGAATGTAGATAAAAAACCTAGTTTGTTTGCAACATATTATGGTGGAAGGACTTTTTAAGAAAAATGGTTTCAGTTGCTATGTTTTATTTCAGTGGGAAAACAGGAAATAAAAAAAGTCACATTTTATGTTTAGAATAATAGGGTATTGAAATATTTGATATTTTCCCTTGCAACTTATAAAGAACTCATGAAACACAAATTCGCTCACATCTGGTTAGCCTTCAAATTTTGGTGATAATAGAATCTCATTCTCATACTTTTATTTCCCAAACATAGTAATCACATTGGAATTTGAGGCCCAAGTTTTTTGTGATAACAGAATCCTATTTCTCATATTTTGTTTAGTGGAAATAATATTCTAATGCAATAATACAATGTTAGGAATATAATTCCAATTCCATTAGACTTATGGTTTCAGAAATTGACAACAGAGCAATGCTAGCTCGGTAGATGCATTGTCTTTTGCAAATGTTTGTGACTTCAAAGTGTGCTATTTTTTGGGTTGCTTATGGTGAATTTTATTTAATACTGTGGTAAATAGGTTGATCAGTTGTCTGTTCAAAGATTAGTAGGTAACTATTGCTGGCCAAAAATTTCCCTCTATTCGTTTAGAGGAACCCTAGTAACTAGCAATTTTTTTGCTCTCCATGTGTTTTTCATCATTCCTCTTTCTTACTCTGGTTGCCCTTCGCCTACATGGTGTATGAAAAATGCAAACCTTGGGGACATTGGGACCTTCTTAAACTTTGCGGGAAATCCACTATTGATCATTCAATTATAAGCTCTTGCAATTGACTTTCTCTCAAATGCATATAACTTCATCTTGACAGTTTCTTCTGAATTTTCTTATTGGTGATAGCTATGGAAAATGAGTTCCAAGGCTGGAATGTGTTAATATTCACGGGCTATATTTTTATACGATGTGAAGTTTAAGCCATAAACAAATTTATCTTGTCGACGCAGTTATTAATAATGGGTTATTATTACTTTCTTTTCCTAATATAAAAAATAAAATCCACCTAATTCATCCTTGTTCTACATTCTCTGATTTTATTTTATTTTTCACTTACTTTCGCGTGCTATGTATGTATTTGTGTGTGTATATATGACTTTTTAATGAATTGCCCCAGAACTTTGATGATGGTCTACGTTTCTAGCAAGATGGTTTATTCTGAGTTCAGTATAGGCATTTTGAATTCATCATGTACTATAGTTTTTTAAAATCATGAAAATTTGATTATTTTTTTTTGCTATTTTTCTTAAATACATTCAATTAATATTCCCATGGCATACGCTCAATTTACCTTTCAACTCTCATGTCACAATTATAGTTTTTATTTTATAACTGTATCTTCTGTAGTTACACAATATGTTTGGCTTCGCTTTGGTAACTTTTATGCCATCTGCAGATAAAAGATAACTTCTGGTTCATCTCCTTCATGTAGTTTAACTGGTGTGGTAAGATTGGTTGGCAATGTAATGCCTTTGTCAAGTAATTTGTTCATAATTTCCTTTTAATTAACCTACGTATATAGCATCTTTCTTGGCAGTTATATAAGTTGGCTCTTCCAGGAAGATTTTCAGTGAAGATTTATCATCATTTAGAATCATCTGTTTCAGATTGCATTGGTTCTGCATTTAATGCTAAGGGAGTGATGCAATGCCCAAATTGTCGAAAAGTCGAAGAAGGAAATTGGCTATATGCAAATGGCTGCCTTCCAACCCCACCAGACTTCATTGAGGAGTTGATTCATGATGAAGATCTCTACAATCACAGTTACATGGAAAATGTATGCTGCTAACTTGAACCATTGCCTCTTCTATTTCACATCTGTACAATTTTTTGAGTGCATTGGTTTCCTTTGTTCAAATTTTCCCATTGTTTCATTTGTTTTTTTTTTTCAGATTTTTTACTTGAGTAGAAATTCTATTTTCAGTATACTTTCTTCCCATCCTATCATGTTTTCTCGACTCACATTTTCTTTTCATTTTATATGTTTGTTCAGTCAGTTGGAGGCCATTGGTGTCCTTTCAGTGACTCGGCAAGAATTCCATCATTGTTTGAGTAAGTTCTGCCTTTTGTACAATCTCTCTATATTATATTATTCATGTTGCTACTTATGTTTTGGAATAATCCATTTTTGTTTTAGTTTGCTTTATTTTTATATTTGTATTTTTTTTTTGGCTATATAGCTTTTCAGATTGAAAAATTTGGTATGTCGAAGGATTAACAGATGTGTTTAAGCTTCATAATATTAGATAAAGAAGCAAGAAGATAAAAGTATGCAAATTATTAGGTCATATGATATAGTTGTTCAATTTTCAAAGATTTTAAGATGTTAAGATATATTTTGCTTAATTTTTAAGAAGAACTTTGTGAAGGGTGGAAGAGTTTGTGAATATCAATTTATAAAAATAAGTTATAAAAATAAATGTTTTAGGTAGTATTGTTCAATCTATCATGGAAATTATTTTAATGTATGAAAAATTTGTTTGGCTGATTCTTGGAAAGTTATAATGGATGTTATTTGTTAAAAAAGCACACCGATGCAATATTATTGAGAAAATAAGAAGAATTTGTTTATGATTTTTGTTAGTGCCAGACGAACTATCCAATCATATTCAAGGAAAGCTCAATTGATAATTCTTACTTGCAAATGATATTGTGCTGATTGATGAACATTTAGATTCTATGGAAGTACATTTAAAACTCGATATATGTGATGTCCTTCCAACAATGAGGAAGCAAGTGAGGTGGTAATTAAGTGGGATTGAGTGAATGACACCAAATCAATGCACCTAGAATTCTGTATATTATTTAATATGTTACTGAAAAAGGATATTTGTGGAGATATCATCAACAGGATATTAATAGGATAAAGACAAGAGGAGCTTCTAGATATTTCTATGATCATCAATTGCCCCTTGGGATAAGGAAATCAATGTATGATACAACTACAATCAACCAACTTTGTTGGTCAAAGTGTCAGGCAGTTCAAGAAACAATATAGGCAAAAATTAAGTGTAACAGAGCTGCAAAGGCTAAGAAGAACACATCTACTGAGTATAATTGAGCAATAATTGAAGCAAAACATTGGCATCTTCCTTACCCTTTTCTGCAAACCTACTTTACTATGCGTAAGCTTGAATCACTGGTACATACCGATGTCTCAGTTCGACTAACTCCCTGACCCAGTTGTGCATCTTCAATTGTATCATGTTGTTGTTCCAATCAAAATTTGCCTTCTCTGTGCTTCTGGTTCCGTGCAACTTCATTTTCTTTAACCACAGTATTGTCTTTGACATCAGTTATCAACCTCAACTATTACAGTCGACTACATGAAATCATGAACCTCTTTCTGTCAATCATCATTGAATTTATGCAAAACCGTATCAATAGTGCTGTTTTTATTGCTTTGGCAATTAATAACTGCATCCTCAATGCATTCGTCTAAACTAGTTCATGGACTTAGTGATCAATGCTATTTTACCATTCTATGTTTATTTCTTATATTAGTTTAAGTATTGAATCCTAGTTAAGCATGTTTAGCTTGGCAATGGATGTGATGGGGCATAGTCACATAGGTACTAACTGTTGTATAGATGATGCAACATGTAGCTTTGATCTTGTTTTGCATACAAGGAATATTTGTTTCTTGGATTCCAGGTTCAATCAAGTTAACGTTGACATGCTTAGCTATAATTAAGTAGCCTTCTGATAATTTATTTTTCAGATTATTTACAGAAAATGTATCTAGTTTGTTCTCCTACTGACTTGGAAAACCACCACAACCACATCACAACGGCAATGAGAAGAAGCCATGTGCGCTAATTATTTAGGGTACATTAATACAGATATAGAGCATAAATTATTGTCTTCTTGATTTTGAACTAAAAAAAACTGAAAAAGATACAGATATTTCTAGTATCATTACACCAAGTAATGCCCTAGGATGATAAATTCATTTTGGTTTTTGGATTCATATTTGAGCACGATGTGAAACGATGACAAATGTACACATTAAACGAGGAAGAGGAAGACCAAAAAAGACTTGATTAGCAATAATAAAACAAAATAAAATTTATTTAAATATAGATGATGATATAGTAGAAGGGAGCCTTGGCACAACAGTAAAGTTGTTGTCTTGTGACCAAGAGGTCACAGGTTCAAATCCTGGAAACAGCCTCTTGCAAAAAAAGCAAGGTAAGGCTGCGTACAATGGATTTCTTCTCCGGTACCCCGTGTGACAGGAGCTTCGTGCACCGGGTTGTAGTTTATAGATGATGATATAGTAGGGGATAAAGTCCAATGGCGTAGAAGGATCTATATAGCCGACTCCACCTAGTGGGATAAGACTTTGTTGTTGTTGTTATTGATTCAGATTTGAGCAATCGAGAAAAGTTTTGAACAATGCAGGATATTTTGATCATACGTGGAATTCACATTTAAACCCTAAATTTGTCGATGTCGATCTCAAGCTTGAATTATTGTGCTAATGTCAGGTCCTTTGGAAGAATACGTTGCAAGGTTCGACTGTAATGCCTTAGCAAGAACCACTACATCTTCATGAGAACTGGGATGTAGTGTTAAATATGTACGACTTCTCGTACAATAAGTTGAATAAAAATAAATATTATAGAAAAATTGATTATTTAAAATTTGGGATATGGAACATAAAAATGTTCATTAGTAAAACAATAAAAGTTTTAGATATAATGATTAGAAGAAAAATTAATATTTTATATTTACAAGAGATAAAATAGGTAGGAGAGAAGATAGATGATAGAAAACTCAGATTTTAAGTTATGGTAAATTGGAAAGAGTAAAACAAGAAATGGAATAGGAGAGAAGACAAAGATGATAGAGAACTTAGATTTTAAGTCATAGTACATAGGAAAGAGTGAAACAATAAATAAAGTAGGCATTGTTGTAGATAATTTATTCAAGGACAAAGTAGTAGGAGTAATTAGAAAAGGGGATAGGATTAGATAAAGATACTAAAGCTAGGTTTTGGAAAAATTTAGATGAGGTATTACAAAGAATTCCAAACGAAATGATTTTAATAGAAGGAAATCTAAATGGACATATATGATAAAAAATGAGGAATATAATAAGGTGCATAAGAGTTATGAGATTGAATAAAAAATAAACAAGGAAAAACTATATTGAATTTTATTATAACATATGAACTTATACTAGCTAATTTGTTTTAAAAAAAAAGAGAACACTTGGTCACTTCCAAAAGTGGGAATGACAAGTCACAAATTGACTTTTTTAAATTGAGAAAGAAGGATAGAAAAATATCTAAAGATTTCAAGGTCATTCTTGGAAAAAACTTGACTATCCAATATAGATTGGTAGGGTTAGATATGCGCCTTAGTATTGAAAAATGTGTATAACTCCTAAAATTAAATTGTGGAAGTTAAAAACAAGAGAAACAAACTATATTTAAAGAGGGTAGAGTACAAGTATTAGAAGAAATAAATGATGATTTGAATATGACATGAGATAAGATAATATTAAAGTTGAAAATGATAGCTAAAGAGGTACTCGGTAAGTTAAAGGGATGTGCATCAGTGAATAGAAAATGAACAACCTTTAAGGGATTCTACACTTGTAAGTACGAGGAAAAATTAAAAAAAGTATACAATAGTAAAGAAAGAGTCTAAGAAAATAGTAAGTGAAACTAAGAATGAAATATTTGAACGTTTATATCGATAACTAGCTATACAAAAAAAGAGTCATTTATAGAATAGTTAAAGCTAGAGAGAGAACGATTATAAATATTACCCAAATAAGATGCATTAAAGATGAATATAATAGGGTACTATTGGATAATGAGGAAATAAAAGAGTGGTGGAAGAGATTTTCATCAACTTTTTAATGAAGGCTTAGCTATCACTTTAACTTGAAAGTAATTTAAATAGGTCAAAAGAGTATAAAATTTTAAATTTTTATTGTTGCAAAATTGACTTTAAATGAGATACAAAATAAAAAAGTTGTTAGACTAGATGATATTCTGATAAAGGTATAAAGTGCCTAGGCAAGTAAGATAATTACAAAGTTGATATTGAAAACGAAAAAAATGATTGATTAGTGGAAGATAAAGACTTTTTTTTAATATAAAAACAAAGGAGGCATACAAAAATTATATAAATTATAAGATTATTAAACTAATGAGTCATATTATGAAATTTTGGGAAAGAGTAATAGAAAAAAAATTAAGGAAGGAGATCACAGTGATTGAAAATCAATTTGGATTTATATCGAGAAGATCAACAATAAAAGTTATACATTTTCTTAGACAACTAATTAAGAGTATCGAAAACAAAAGCAAAACTTATACATGATATTTATTGACTTTGAAAATGCTTATGATAAAGTTCCAAGGAAACTTATGTGAAAATTAAAAAAAAAAAAGGTGTTAGTGTAGCGTATATTGAAATAATTAAGGATATATATGGGGATGTAACGATAAAAGTGCAAACACCAGAAGGATTAATTAAAATATTTCTCATAAAGATAGGATTATATCAACAATAACTTTAAGTCTCTATTTTTTTACACTAATCATGGATGAATTCACTAGATATATCTAAGATATGGTACCATAATATATGTTATCTGCAGATGATATTATAGTATATGAGACACATGAAGGAGTAAGTGTTATACTTGAATTTTGAAGGAAAATATTATAAATAAAAGATTTTAGACTTAGTTGAGTAAAGACGGATTATGTGAAATTTAAATTTAGCAATATTAGACATAATGAGAGAATTGTTAAGATAGGAGATAATGAATTGTCTATAATTGAGATTTTTTAAGTATTTATGATCATTTTTGCAAAAAGATTGAGGGATTGAGAGGGATGTCTTATATTGAATACAAGCAGGATAGTTGAAATGAAGGAGAGTATTGGATGTTCGTTATAATCGTAAAGCATGGTTTTAAAAGCCGACTCGTATCGGGCGAAACTGACGAAATATTTCGTTCCGACGTGGGATCGAAACGGAACGACCACAAGATTTCGGTAAAACGCATGCCCGACGACGGAGAAGGGAAGACGATGGAGGAAAAGGGAAGAAGTGTACCTGGAAGCAACGGCGAAGGCAGAGACGGCGACGACGCAGAGGCGGCAATCGCGATCCCGTGCGCGCTCGGGATCGCGATTGCGATCACCGCTCGCGTGCGGGATCGCGATCGATCGTGATTGTGGGATCCCGATCCGTGATCGCAGATTAATTAAAAATTAAAATTATATAATTAATTAATATTAGAAATTATAATATAATTATAATTAAATAAATTATTAATTAAAATTTTATATATAATATAAATTAATTAAATCGTAAATTTAATTAAATAAATTATTAATTAATTTATATTATCGAAATTGTATCGGCACGCACGATACGATACCGAAATCGTATCATTCCGGTCATTGATCGAAACTTCGGTACGGCTCGATATTTAAAACTTTGTCGTAAAGTATTTTTAAAACTTAAAGTGAAATTTTACAAAACGACAATTAAACTTGCTATGTTATATAGAGCTGAATATTGACCTGTGACTCGAGCATATAAGTAGAAGATGAGAGCTACAAAAGTGAGGATATTAAGGTGGATGTGTAGTTATTCGAGGATCGACAAGATAAGAAATGAATACATTATAGCAAAAGTTGGGGTTGTATCCATTGAGAAAAAATTCCGAGAGTGATGTTTAAGATAGTACAAATATGTACGTAGAAGATCGATAAATATTTTAGTTAAGCGATGTGAAAATATTACAAATATGTAAACGAGAAAGAGAAAGACCAAAGAAGACTTGGTTAGCAACGATAAACTATGATAAAATTTATTTAAATATAGATGATGATATAGTAAGAGATAGAATCAAATGACGTAGGAGAATCCATATAACTGTTAGGAGGAGATTGTTGGTGCAATGAATCTCAGGTCAAGGTTGACTAAGCTCGAATGAGACTTGAGTTAGAGTCGAGTTTCGATGTTTGACAAGATGACTGGTATATGACTATAGGACATCCGAGGTTGTATGAAGGAGAGTATTGGTGTAGCCATCATTGGATCAGGTTGATCAATGATGCATGGTTGATAATATGATTGAGGATACGACTATAGGATGGTATGAGACATCTGTATTCATATGGATGAGTGTTGATAAAATCATCATTGGGTCAAGATGACCATGATGGATGAGAGAGTTGGTGAGTGAGAAATTTAAGTTGATCAAGGAAGACCGGACACTTGGTGGTTGGTCTGTGAGAAATCCAAGCCAACTAAAGAAGACCGGACACTTGGTGGTTAAAAGATTAACTGAGAGTTGGCAAGTGAAAAATCTAAGTCGGTCAAGGAAGATCGGACACTTGGTGGTTAGAAAGTTCAATTGGGAGTTGACAAGTGTGAAGTCCAAGTAGGTCAAGGTTGATCAGACACTTGACACAGAGAAGAAAGTCCAAACAGGTCAAGTAGGACCGGATGCTTGGTGTCGGAAAAGCCCTTGCAGGTTTGGAGACCGAATGCAAAGCAAGGAAAGTCCAAATAGATCAAGGAGGATCGAATATTTGATGATATGAAATTCTGGTAGGTTAAGGTGATAAGATGACTAGGCAAGAAAAGTCCTAGCAGGTTAGAGCGATCGTGCTTGGCAAGTGAAGACCCGGTTGGTTAAAGTAACCGTGCTTGGCAAGAGAAGTCCTGGTAGGTCACGTTTATCGGATGCTAGGCAAGGGAGGTTCCGACAAATCAAGAGTGATCGGATGTTGGACGAGAAAAATTCTGGTAGGTTGTGGTCAACTGGATACCAAGTGAAGCGAGAGTTAGTTTAGGATAAGCTAAGACTAAAGTATCAGTCGACTGGTGGGAGTTCATCAGTCGACTGAGCACTCGGGAGTCGACATTCACGAGTTGTGTACTCAGGAAGCTTAGACGAGTACTCGAGCAATCGATTGGTGGTCTTGACCAGTTGACTAGTTCGGTGCTCGGGCGATGGGAAAGGTGTTCAAGCGTTGAGGAAGTGGCTCAAGAAAAAGTACTCGGACGTTGCACTCGGGTAAGTGCTTAGGCAACGGACACACGAGAGTGCTCGAGCGCTCAAATCGAGGACTCGGGTGATCGGGCAAGCGACGCTCGGGAAGTCCATGCTCGGGACGAGGAATGAAGCTCAGTGCTAGGGCAGTCAACTGTTGTGGTTGGGCAGTCGACTAGTGTTGGGCACTCGGGGGGTATTCAGAAAGTTGCGACTCGGGAATGCAAGTGCTCGAGAAATTGAGAAAATTGGTGCTCGAGAAGGTCGCTATCGAGCAGTCGACTGTTGTGGTTAAGCAGTGGATTGACTATAGTGATCAGCGAAGTGAAGCGCTCGGAATCGATTGGTGTCAGGCGCTCGAGTCGGGGACTCGAGTGCTTGGGCATCTGCAAAATTCAAGAAAAGTCGATGCTTGGGAGACCAGTGGATTGTCGTGGTGAGGCAATCGACTAGTGCTTGAGAAAGAGGGTGCTCAGTAGACATTCACATTTGCGACTCGGGAATTCGGGTGCTCGGGAAAATGAGAAATCGGGTGCTCGGGAAGGTTGTGATGCAATAGTCGACTGCTATGGTGAAATAGTCGATTAGCTACAATGTCAGGCGAACAAAAAGGTGCTGAATCGACTAGTCAGTTCGACTGGAGGCTTAGCAATTGACTGATGGCTTAGAGTAGTTGATTGATTGATTGAAATCCAATATGGATCATATTGTTGGGAGCAAACGATCGAGTGACCAATCGATTGGGAGTAAGACTAGTCGATTGATAGGCGGAGAGCCGATGCCGAGCTTATAAAAGGAGGACTTTGCAAAGATTTGAAATGTCGGTTCTTTTAGAGTTTGAAGAGGAGTTGCTATTGCATTCCAGATCTTCAGGAAGTTTTCTAAAGCAACCCAAGAGCTATCAAGCAAAAATGTTCTTGTAAAGTTGTTTCACTTTATGTTCTTTCCATTTCTTGTATATTCGATTTGGTTGCTTGTGTTGTAAAAGAACAGGTGTAAGAGGTTTTTCTATCTTCAAAAGTTTTTTAAAAGGAGAGAGAGATAGTGGGCTTATCGTAGAGTTAGACCGTGAAGTAGGAATCAGGGATTCCGAACCACGGTGAGTTGTGCTTGTGGTTTTATTTCTGTGTATCTTCCTTCCTTCCAACATCAGTCCTAGCAATAATCAATCTCATCTAGTTGGATAAAATTTAGTTGTTGTTGGTTAAATTACGGCAACTGGAGCATTGTTATATAAAAATACTATTTACCAACTTAATCAAAATTGCTTTATATAAATTGTAGTAGTAGTGACCGTAGTTGCTATAACAATGTTAAAGTGATTTTGGCCAAGTTGGAGCGATTCGATTAAGTTTGAGCAATTTGACTGAGTTAGTAAAAAAATATTTTGATATAAGTGTGTTTTATGTGTAATAATTTTGAAAAAGTTGAGCTTTTTTACTTTAACAAGTTAGCAATTATAACTGTAGTTGCTAAAACAATGCTAGAATAAGGGTGTTTTTAAGATGATAATGTGGTGGGGTGTTTTCTTGATATTTTTGACAAAGAGGCGCCCCTTTGATGAAAACTATAATAAGAGGCAAACCTTTAGTCTTTGTTTTTTTTTGCTATAATGGAGAGAGAAAATAAAAAAACAAAGGCCTAACAGGAATTATAAATCTAGATAAAAAATCTTGTTAGGTACATAGTACTTACCAGACTGCTTTTTTAAACATTGCATACGCAAAAAAAAAAAAAATGCAATTGCATCTTTTAGGGACTTTCTCTCATGATTAATGAATATGTGGTGCTTTTATTCCAAATTCCATAGGTTAGTTAATGAGTCAACCTTTTTTTTCTTCACATTTTTAAAAGTTATAAGCGACGCAATTCCTTTCTAGTATATGTGACAATTTGAGTGACATTAGATTTGAATTTGCCATAATGCTCCTTTTATGATTATTTT
Source organism: Wurfbainia villosa (assembly GCA_025175895.1). Taxonomy (NCBI): domain Eukaryota; kingdom Viridiplantae; phylum Streptophyta; class Magnoliopsida; order Zingiberales; family Zingiberaceae; genus Wurfbainia; species Wurfbainia villosa. The sequence goes on from JAKLTH010000288.1 coordinate 58,805, forward strand.
AGATGGTCCAGATAGTGGTATTGGGGACAAATAGATTTTCATGTACTAAACTACTTGCTTAACAAGTACTTCAGAAATCATGTTCTATTTTACCTGGGTGTTAAGCACATGGTTATTTAATGACCCATAATGGTCATTGTCATCATCATCAACGCGCAATGCGTATAGGTATTTTGTCAGAGAAGTGCTTGTATATGCTACATTGGGAGCATTTGTCTGCATTTGTGGCATTACTTGACTTTTCTTTTTTGTTATAGGGAAGGTGTATCTTCTGCAGCTGCTCCTTGTAAGTCGAAGCAAATATCAAGTTGATGACTTGTTAAGTAACTTTGAGTAACCAAGCGAATTTGTGGTTTTGCAGTTCGTGATTCTTTTGGATATCATGCTATTATTTCAGAGAATCAGTCGACCATATCATCATCACATTCATGCCCTTTTGTAGCTTACATGCAGCCACCCCAGCCTTCTTCTTCCAATCAATCATTTGAAACCATACCTGATGGTACTGGATATCACCAACAGTGGAGTTATTTCTCTAGACCAAGAGATATCCACACACACATGATGGCAGCAACTAATTTACCATATCGTGGTTGGGAACATCGCCATCATCCATCCTACTCGCTGAATGCACATGTTAACCTTGCTGATCCAGCATCTCATTTTTCCAGGCTTGATGCAGATGGTTTACCTACTGCTGATTCTCTTTTCCATCCATTTGTTCTCAGTCATGGGTGAGTTGCATTGATTTCCCATTTTCCGTGGCATCAGTTGACATCTTGGCTACCTAATAGTGGAACTAAATTTTACCATCAGCACGAATGCTTTCAATATACTTGAAGTTTGTTTAATATGATGACAATCTGAATTTCAATTCCTTTTCTGTTTTCTTCCAGAAGTGGCTTGAGATCTAGTCCTACCAGCTCCTCTGCCACCGCCATGGTTCCACCATTCCTTCGAAACCATCTCAATCTTCATGAAGTTTTCCAGCGACAAAATTCTCAAAATGTGCACGGAACAACTATGCCACAACCTGTGAACCCAAGGGGTCTCAATCTGGCCGACCAGTGCGTCCCTTTCCTGATATCATCCATTCCTTTAGATGCTGAGGGAATTCGAAATCGCCATCGTGTATGGGATCGCGAGTCTGTAGTGACACACCTGTTTTCTCCTCTTGACAGGGAGCCTAGTGCTTGGGGCTCTTTCCCACAGCCCAACAGTGCATTAGACTCCAACTCACGGATGGCATTCTTGCCGCTGCACAATGGTCCTGAGAGGTCATCATCAGTGCAAGCAGGGTACAGCCAGACAATACCTCCGGCACGCATGTTGTCCTTGATGTGAGCCGAATTTGGCATTCCTTGAAGATGAACTATTTGGCATTCTCAACTCTCCCCTTAAATTAAGCTTTCCCACTGACCGGGAATACAGTAAATTTGGTTTGAACTGCTGCTGTTGAATTATAAACTTTGCTACCTATGCAAACATGTCAATTGTTGATGGTAAGATGGATGATGTGGCATGCCCGAAATAATCTGGTGAAATTGTTCTAAGTTAAGTGGAAGGGGAGAGAGAGCCCCCATAAGCTTAAAAACATGCACCCATTTTCATTCTGGGAAAATGTATCCAAAACTTACATGCAAGTTTTCCTGTGTCATTATTTCATTGCTATCTCGTGTTGAATTGCTAGAGAATCTTTGTTCAAGAAGTGGATATTTTGTTTAGATCTGGAAATGCCAATTTGGAGTTTTAGTTTTCCTAAATGTATTGTTCTATTGTTGCGGTGCTATTTGTTTTTCTTCACACAATGCATCATTTTGATATTATCTAGGTCATGAAATGTTAACATAGTTGTAAGTGAATCTGTGCAGCTTTCATTTGCATTCCTTCAGTACATGGGGAGGAGTATAAATCCCTACTAACGTGCTGATATTTCTGAATTTGTAAATTTTGATAATTCATAGTCGCAACTAGTTCTTGTTCTTTTATCTTCAAAGAAAAACTGAATCAGTCCCAAATTTGATTTTATCCAGAAGATCTACGACTAGTGGAAGTGTTTTATGTGTCTGCACTGTTTTCTACCAGTGGTGTTTCATAAGCAGGACTGCAAGATAAGCAGGTTCAGATAGCAAAACCATGGACAACCTTGGCATTTGCATTGTGTTTACCTGAAATGGCCATTCAGGAGCGATAAAGATTGTGATACCTTTGACTCCACAAATCCTTTATTCAATTAAGTTGTTCTCATCTTCTTTCATTTAGTATCACTCGGTAATTTTTCAGAATCAGTGTTGTTGTGATACTGGAGCCCATTGAACTTCCTCCAACAACTCCGATTTTAGTCGTTTGCCGAGGAATCAAACCTATATATATATATATATCAGTGATTCCATGAACCTGTAAGATGTGTTCATGAATGAAAATTAGTTTAAATCATCACAAACGAAGTCTAGATCTCTTTCTGAATAATCCGATAGTTATTGTGACGTTGAGCTAAGAGCACATGAATCAAATTCTTGCAAGTTTCAGAGAAGAGTAGCTTTTGGAAAATGTTGGCTTCCTGCAATAAGAAAAACCATTGCATAGTATTAGCATTCAGTGAAGTTGTGAGAACAGCTTTTAATGTGAGAATTCAATTGAGTTTGCCTTCTGAAGTCCATCGCGAGGGCCTGAGACGATACCCTCTTCGATCACGTCGATGCAATCCAAAAAGGAACGAACACGAGGGGATTGCTTTTGAGCTTCAGCCCTTGAAGACTTCAGCATTTCCTTCGCCTCTTCGAGAGGTTCCAACTTGTCGGTTTTGTTAAGACTATTGAGCTTCAGCCCTTGAAGACTGCTGAATTTTTGGATAAAGATAAAAATGTTATCTAACTCTAAATTTCAGATACAACTTCTAGGAATGAATCAAATCACTATATGTTGCTTTGGCTTAATTGCTACAGTTACGTGGAGAATTTTAAAAAGAAAGGTATTAATGTAATATATATTGAAATAATTAAAAATATATATGGATATGCAATGCTACAAATAAAAATATCAGAAGGATTAATCAAATTGTTTCCCATAACATTAATGATCAACCTTAAGTCCTTATCTTTTTATGTTAATCATTGACGAACTTATTAAATACATCTAAGATATGACGCCATAGTGTCTGTTATTTGTAGATTATATTATTTTGATAGACAAAATATGTGGAGAAGTAAATACTAAACTTGAATCTTAGAGAGAAAAGCTAGAAGCGAAAGGTCTTACACGCTTAGCAAAGTAAAGATAAAATATATGAAATTTAAATTTAGCAATGTTAGATACAATCCGGTGCACGAAGCTCTCGCCACGCGGGGTACCGGAGAAGGAATCCATTGTACGCAGCCTTACGTTGCTTTTTTTTGCAAGAGGCTGTTTCCAGAATTTGAACCTGTGACCTCTTAGTTGTTGGATCGAAAGTGTCGCTAGAGGGGGGGGGGGGTGAATAGCGATACGGTGTCGTTAAAAACTTTTGCAATAAGTAAAAAGCAAGTAGAGAATGCACAGCGGAAATATAAAGTAGACAAGATATTTTTACGTGGTTCACAATCTTTCGATTGCTAATCCACGGCCCTAGTGATCCTTGATCACGTACGGAGGGCAATTCACTAAAACCACTCCTCGCTCGTTGGAGCAACGACATAAAGATTACAAAAGAAATCAAGGCAAAGGACACTCCCTTTCCTTGTTACGATTAAAGCACAAAGACAATTTAAAGAAGTAGAACTTAAATAAATATACCGACAACTCTTATAAGTAGAAGATGTAGCTTTTTTTGTCGGTGGCACCGTCGTAGCAAATGTGAGTAGTAGTAGCGGCGTTACGACGGCGTGTTGAGAGCTCTTGAATTCTTGTTATTTGCTTGGCTTGAACATGTCTATTTATGGATATTGATCTATGAATTTAGACATAGGTAGTGTCCAAGGTGAGGTTCTTATCCCCCAAGACTTGTTCATCCACATCCTTTGCGCCAACTCAAGGATGAGGTGTTTCATCCAACCACCTTGTGCCACCTCCAACCTCCTTGTGCGCCAACTCAAGGATGAGGTGTTTCATCCAACCACCTTGTGCCACCTCCAACCTCCTTGGGCGCCAACTTGAGGATGAGGTGTTTCATCCAACCACCTTGTGCCACCTCCAACCTCCTTGGGCGCCAACTTGTTGGAGCCATTCAACTGCCACATCATGGGAGCCAACCATCTTGTGCCAACTCACCTTATTTTGGGCGTCCACCACAAGGAAGCTTGGTGATGGTTTGGATGTCCACCTTGATGCCACATCACCCTTTGTACCAAAACACGAGTCAAGTCCAAATTCACCCCCTTGAAATTCGAGCTCTTCTAAATTTGGAACTTGACTAGCAGTTGATGTAGTCAAAGGGTTTTGGGCACGATACAAGTTAGCTTAAAATATAAAATGCGATGGTTCTAACCATTTGATCTCGACCTAGACCTTCCATTGGAGGTATTGGGTCGGATCTACGCTAACGACCTTGCCGCTTTCACACGAGCTTACCTTGTAGCCTCGCTTCGGTCTTCACCCGAGTACCTCGGCTTCCTCAAAGTCCCTCTGGCGTTGCGACCACCTCGGTTCCCACCGGTGTAGCATGAACCTTCCGCTCAACTTTAGCATTTCTGCACACTTAATTGAGCTCGTAAGATAACAAATATACCCTTAACTATTGAGCCTTTTGCCATAATCAAAATACCGGTTCGACTTTGGTGCCCACTGCACCAACAATCTCCCCCTTTTTGATTCATGGCAAACCGACACAAAAGTTAAGGAAAAATTAAGCATAACAGTAAGCTAGCATAATGATTAAGCATGAGTGAGAAATATTATTGTTTCAAGTTCTCCCCTTTGAGGTAACCTCCCCCTTGACCGAAGGTGAGTTCTTGAAAAATAATTTTTACTCCCCCTTAATAGTTGCTTAAGTAAACGGAATTACTTAATATAAAAGGTAATAATTTTGTTTACTTTCTTCCTTACTTTTGTGACTTTCTCCCCCTTTTGCCTTAACTCAAAAAGTTTGTAAATATATTTTAAGGTTTGTAAGTCCAAGCAAGTTCCCAATATAAATATATATATATATATATATTTTTTTTTAAAATAATAATAAGCTTGAAAATATGTTCATCTAAAATGTACAACTCCGGTTGGACTTGATTGATATAGAATGATCAATAAGTCTTGAAGGAGTTGATTAATTTTAAATAATTATACTCCATGGTTCATGTCGATGCATTGAATCTACATCTGGAACCAGGAGTAAGGTCCTAACATCTCACGCCCGTCTACGTGGCTAAGTACACAAACACATTAGTCCTATGTGTTGTGAGATGTGTTGGCTCCTTAAATCTATAGGTATATGATTTCTAAGGTAAGACTTAGGCTAATTTCATAAAAAGAAGCAAAAGTAGAGTACATATATAGAAAAATTTAAATCCTACTCTATTACGCACATACCTAACTTTCGTCTTAATAAACTAAATTAAACCGGGTAGTGGTTTGGTGAAGATGTCCGCTAGGTTTGATTTGGACTCAACATACTCTAGTTGTATAGTTCCATTAGTTACATGTTCCCTAATGAAGTGGTGTTTAACTTCTATATGTTTTGTCCTAGAATGACATATTGGATTTTTAGTTAAGTTAATTGAACTAATGTTATCTATGTAGGTTTTAATGTTGTTAAAGATTAAGCTAAAGTCTTGGAGAGTGTGCTTCATCCACGGGTGAGAGACACACTCACCCATCATAGCGTATTCGGCGGTGGTAGATAAGGCAGCAATCTTTGCTTCCTCTTGCACCAACTTACTAGACTCGGTAGGATTTGACAACAACCACTCGTGCTCTTTCTATCGAGTTTACTACGGCATAGTCGAGTCGGAGTAGCCGATTAGATTAAACTCGGTAGATCTAGGGTACCAAATACCTACGTTTAGCGTGCCCTTTAGATATCTAAGGATACGCTTGACTAGGGTTAGGTGAGACTCCTTGGCACAGGTTTGTAACCTTGCGCACATACTTACCGCGAATAAAATGTCGGGTCGGCTCGCGGATAAGTATAGGAGACTTCCTATTGCGCTCCTATAGTATTTTAGGTCAACGGGTTTTCCTTCTACATCTTCGTTTATATTAACATTAGTTGTCATAGGTGTATTGATTATTTTAGCATCTTGCATTCCAAATCGATTTATTAAGTCCTTAGTATATTTTTGTTGATGTAAATATATTCCATCTTTAGTTTGTTTAATTTGTAAACCTAAGAAAAAACTTAACTCTCCCACTAAATTCATTTCAAATTCACTTTCCATAAGTGAGATGAATTCGTTTAGCAGGATCGAGTTGGTAGTTCCAAAAATTATATCATCTACATAGATTTGGGCTATAAAGATTTCTTTTCCTACGGTTTTAACGAATAAGGTTGGGTCGACTAAACCTTGGTTGAATCCTTTGGACTTAAGATAGATCGAAAGCCTTTCGTACCAAGCTCTTGGGGCTTGTTTGAGTCCATATAGGGCTTTCTTAAGTCTAAGGACATGGTCAGGTTTATCTAGATTTTCGAATCGGGAGGTTGGTAGCGTAAACTTCTTCCTTAATGTATCCATTCAAAAATGCTGACTTGACATCCATTTGAAACAATTTAAAACCTCGATGTGCGCATATGCTAACAACATTCGGATGGACTCTAGTGCGGCTCACGGGGCGTAGGTCTCATCGTAATCTAAACCTTCGACTTGACTAAACCCTTTTGCGACTAACCTAGCTTTATTTCTAACTACTTCACCTTTATCATCAAGTTTATTTCGAAATACCCACCTTGTTCCAATAATTGATTTTTGTTTAGGTGGTGGTACTAATTCCCGGACTTCATTTCTAGTGAATTGAGCTAGCTCTTCTTGCATAGCAATAATCGATCGGGATCAAAGTGCTTGTTCAATAGTTTTGGGTTCGATTTTGGAAATTAACGAGATTTGACTAAGGTTTCGATATGAAGCTCTAGTTCGAACCCTAAATTTGGATCACCTATAACTTGATTGATAGGATGATTTGTTTGAGTCTTAGTGTGACTCGGGTTAGGGTCATCTATCACTTGGTCGATAGGATGACTTGGGTGAGTTCTAGTTTGACTTGGGTTAGAGTCATCTATCACTTGGTCGATAGGATGACTTGGGTTAGGACGAGATTCAAGTTCAAGATCAGAGTCGGGTTCGCTATAAGTTGATTTGCTAGTTGGTTTTGTTAAGGATTGAACGGGTTCGTGTCCTTCGAAAACTATATTAATGGTTTCTTCGACTCTAAGAGTGTCGTGATTGTATACCCTATAAGCTCTCTGGTGGTTGAGTATCCTAGAAAGGTTCGATGGAGGTTTTGGATTTGAATTTCCTAGGTAATCCTTAGTGTTTAAGATATGTACCTTGCATCCAAATACCCTAAAGTACTTGATGTTCGGTATTTTATCGTGATAAATCTCGTACGAGGTCTTTTGGTGCCTCTTTACCATAAGGATCCTATTTTGGACATAGCAAGCCGTACTAACGGCCTCTGCCCAAAATCTATCGGGTAGGTTATACTCGTTTAACATTGTCCTAGCGGCTTCTTGTAGGGTTCTATTTTTCCGTTCGACTAACCCATTTTGTTGTGGGGTTCTAGGACATGAAAACTCATGGTGGTATCCGTTTAGGTTACGTAAATCAGTAAATCTGTGGTTTTCGAATTCACCACCATGATCGCTTCTAAGTCTTTTAATCTTAAGGTTCTTTTGATTTTCGATTAACCTACAAAGATTGATTAGTTGGTCTAGGGTATCATTTTTATGTTTGATAAACCTAACCCAAGTAAATCTAGAATAGTAAATCAATTATGACTAAGCAAAATTGACTACCATTGAGTGACTTAGCTCCATGTGAATCAAATAGATCCATGTGTAGGAGCTCAAGAACACTTTTGGTTCGTTCTTGATTAGTTAATTGATGTTGTGTCCTAGATTGTTTACCTTGTTGACAAGCATTACATATTTTATTATCCAAGTTGTTTAGTTTAGGCAAACCTATAACCAAGCCACTCGACTCATCTTGTGGGCCGAGTCTTGGGTGCGAGTGTCAGAGTCTTGATGCCATAACCAAGATTCCTCTTCTTTGAGACACTTGGTTGAGGAGTTGGGTAAATTTATTGTGTAGATGTTGCTACTCCTAGTTCCTTTAAGTATTATTTTAGATGTTGCATTTATTTTGATTACGCATTCATTTTCTAGAAATATGACCTTATAATTGTTATCACACAATTGGCTTACACTAAGTAAATTATATTGAAAGTTTTCTACTAATAAGACATTTTGAATTGTAAAGTTAGAGTTGAGCTCAATATCACGATCCGATGATTTTGAGCTTGCGTTATTCGAAGGCCTACGATCCTTGTCGTTTGAATCGTAACCCGAAAATTTGAGTTGATCCCCGGTCATGTGTCGGGAGCAACCACTGTCCAACATCCATTGATCCTACACATAAGGTAGTTGGATCGGATATTGGAATTACTAAAGGGTTGTTTGTAAGTTTTTAAACCTAAATCATCTCACCAAGATCTACATGATCAAAACATGTTATTCCTATGTGTTATTGTGAGATGACTTGATTAATTTTAATGAATTTAAATTAACCAACATTAGGTTAGATTCGGATTTAGTCTAAGCTCATCAAGTAATCTTTTCAAGAGATTAGCTTCCAGGTCGTGGCGAGGCACAGAGGCCTTCTTTGATCGGAACAACGACCACTTCCTTAGACAAAGCTAATTTCAAGAAATTGATAACTCGACTTACTTGAGACTACGTCTTGGTCTAACTAGTTATTTTTGAAAAGAGGCTCCCGAGGCTCAATCTTTTAAATGGGATTTTAGTTGGTTTATTTTTGAAAAGAGGCTCCCGAGGCTCAATCTTTTCGCAGGATTTTAGTTGGTTATGAGTCCTATCTAACCATTCTAAAAATAAAGGAAAAACTAAGCATGCAATTTCTAAGACTTAACAAAAATACATTTTGTATTGGCTCCCCCTGGACCATTGAATCGAGTGGGTCTATTCACATAGTGAATTTGGTCCTTGGGAACCCAATACATGTTAGATCCTAAAGTTGAAATCAAAGTGGTCTTAGGGACCCATGCTTGGACATTTTTCTTATGTTGGTTTACTATAGACATATATGACTTATTGGTTGTATTTGAGTTAAACCCGAGTCCGGCCTTGTTGTACACGGCCCTTTGTGATCCAAGTAAAAGGTCAAGTCCCTTGGATCCCAAAGTGAACCTTTCCAACGTGTTCCTAAGGTCTTCGACTTGTGTTTTCAAAAGCGAGTTCTCAACTTCAAGCTTTTCAACTTGAGTTGAGTCCTCCTCTTGAATACGAGTAGTCGAAGAGGTTAGGAGACCTCATGTTTGAAGGTTAACCTCCTCAATTAGGGTCTCGACCTTGGACTCGGACTTAGCTAGTTTCTTATTTAAAAATTTAATTGCACCATACAAAGTATTAAGTAACGACCGACTTACCCTTAATGATTCTTTTGAGCGGATCACGGATCAGTGGCTTGTCTTGAATGGAAGCTCATCATCGGATTGGACTCGGACTCTTCTTGATTTGAGTCGTGCTCGATCGGCTTGGCCATTAGAGCTTGGATATCGTCTTCTTCCTCCGACAACTCCTCCCAAGTAGCGTTTAGCGCTTTCTTGGTCTTTGATGCGTTATTCTTTAGCTTTGGGCACTCGGACTTGATGTGGCCGACACATTGCACTCATAGCATCTAAAATTAGAAGTATTTGAATTAGGTTTAGGCTTACCTTGAGTTGTTGGTCGTTTTAGTCTCTTGATCATCTTAGAACTAGATTGACTAGTTCGGATTCTATTCGAGTCTACTTAGGTCGGACTCGTCTTCTTCCTTGAGGGTGGCTTGCTTGCGGGCTTCTTCTTCTTGGAACACTGCTAACGCAATACTCTTCTCGGCACGGACCACGTTAGTTTGCTCATGTAATTCAAGTTCGAAAACAATTTCTAACCTAATTTTAGAAAGGTCCTTGGAGACCTTGTAGGCATCGACCATGGATGCCCTGAGGTGGTCCTAGGAAAGCGAGTTAAGAGAATACGATAAGGTCGCGATTCTCGACCTTTTGTCCGATGGCATGGAGTTGGTTGTGATGTCTTGGATCTCGAGCATGTAGTTGAGTTGCGGTCTCGTTTTCCTGCATTTTCAAGTTATACAATTTATTTAAAAGTAAATCTCTTTTACATACCTTCGTGTCGTCGGTGCCTTCGTGTAGTTCCACTAGCTTGGTCCATAAGTCCTTTGCACTAATGAAGGGGCCGGCGGTTGAGCTCTTCTTGGACAACCCATTGCAAGATTTGAGTTGCCTTGGCATCGGCTTCTACTTGTTTTCATGGAATTTGACCATTGATCGTAACCCAAAGATTCACCATCTTCATTAATAGGAAGTGTGAAACCGGTTTGGATTACGATCCACATCTCGATTTGGGTTTTAAGAAAGCATTCCATCCGACCCTTCCAATAACGAAAGTCATTACCGTTGTAAAGCGGGGGTTGGTGATGCTAAACCCTTCGAGATGGGCCATTTAAAAACAAGAAGAAGAGCAACGAAAAAGAATCTTGCAAAACACACACGGAAAGAATATTCCAAGACTTTCGTCTTGGATTAGTATCTTGAGAAGTAAAAAAGATATATAAAATGTAACTTGCAAAAGAAATAAACAATCAAATGCGAATGTCGTTGAAGTTCCGAGGACAACCTTACTCGGGATCTAACAGAAGGACAACCTTATCCGGATCCTAAAGCCTCTAATGCAATTCTATATGTAGGAGAAGATAAGCAAGTGAAATAATTATACGAAAACAGAAATAAATAAATAAAAATCTGTAAAAAGAAAAACAAAGCTAGATTGGTGGTTTCACCGAATCTTAGCGCCCCCGGCTCTGATACCAATTGTTGGATCGAAAGTGTAGCTAGAGGGGGGGGTGAATAGCGATACGATGTCGTTAAAAAACTTTTGCAATAAGTAAAAAGCAAGTAGAGAGTGCACAGCGGAAATATAAAGTAGACAAGATATTTTTACGTGGTTCACAATCTTTCGATTGCTAATCCACGGCCCTAGTGATCCTTGATCACGTACGGAGGGCAATTCACTAAAACCACTCCTCTTCGTTGGAAGTAGAACACGATTACAAAAGAAATCAAGGCAAAGGGACACTCCCCCTTTCCTTGTTACGATTAAAGCACAAAGACAATTTAAAGAAGTAGAACTTAAATAAATATACCGACAACTCTTATAAGTAGAAGATGTAGCTTTCGTTGTCGGCGGCACTTCGTCGTAGCAAATGTGAGTAGTAGTAGCGACGTTACGACGGCGTGTTGAGAGATCTTGAATTCTTGTTATTTGCTTGGCTTGAACATGTCTATTTATGGATATTGATCTATGAATTTAGACATAGGTAGTGTCCAAGGTGAGGTTCTTATCCCCCAAGACTTGTTCATCCACATCCTTTGCGCCAACTCAAGGATGAGGTGTTTCATCCAACCACCTTGTGCCACCTCCAACCTCCTTGTGCGCCAACTCAAGGATGAGGTGTTTCATCCAACCACCTTGTGCCACCTCCAACCTCCTTGGGCGCCAACTTGAGGATGAGGTGTTTCATCCAACCACCTTGTGCCACCTCCAACCTCCTTGGGCGCCAACTTGTTGGAGCCATTCAACTAATGCCACATCATGGGAGCCAACCATCTTGTGCCAACTCACCTTATTTTGGGCGTCCACCACAAGGAAGCTTGGTGATGGTTTGGATGTCCACCTTGATGCCACATCACCCTTTGTACCAAAACACGAGTCAAGTCCACATTCACCCCCTTGAAATTCGAGCTCTTCTCGAGGCTGGAACTTGACTAGCAGTTGGATAGTCAAAGGGTTTTGGGCTACAAAAATATAAAATGCGATGGTTCTAACCATTTGATCTCGACCTAGACCTTCCATTGGAGGTATTGGGTGGGATCTCGCTCGCGACCTTGCCGGCTTTCACAGCTTACCTTGTAGCCTCGCTTAGGTCTTCACCCAGTACCTCGGCTTCCTCCGAAGTCCCTCTGGCGTTGCGACCACCTCGGTTCCCACCGGTGTCGCGAACCTTCGCTCAACTTTAGCATTTACGCACATAATTGAGCTCGTAAGATAACAAATATACCCTTAACTATTGAGCCTTTTGCCATAATCAAAATACCGGTTCGACTTTGGTGCCCACTGCACCAACAATCTCCCCCTTTTTGATTCATGGCAAACCGACACAAAAGTTAAGGAAAAATTAAGCATAACAGTAAGCTAGCATAATGATTAAGCATGAGTGAGAAATATTATTGTTTCAAGTTCTCCCCTTTGAGGTAACCTCCCCCTTGACCGAAGGTGAGTTCTTGAAAAATAATTTTTACTCCCCCTTAATAGTTGCTTAAGTAAACGGAATTACTTAATATAAAAGGTAATAATTTTGTTTACTTTCTTCCTTACTTTTGTGACTTTCTCCCCCTTTTGCCTTAACTCAAAAAGTTTGTAAATATATTTTAAGGTTTGTAAGTCCAAGCAAGTTCCCAATATAAATATATATATATATATATTTTTTTTTAAAATAATAATAAGCTTGAAAATATGTTCATCTAAAATGTACAACTCCGGTTGGACTTGATTGATATAGAATGATCAATAAGTCTTGAAGGAGTTGATTAATTTTAAATAATTATACTCCATGGTTCATGTCGATGCCGAATCTACATCTGGAACCGGGAGTAAGGTCCTAACATCTCACGCCGTCTCATTGGCTAAGTACACAAACACATTAGTCCTATGTGTTGTGAGATGTGTTGGCTCCTTAAATCTATAGGTATATGATTTCTAAGGTAAGACTTAGGCTAATTTCATAAAATGAAGCAAAAATAGAGTACATATATAGAAAAATTTAAATCCTACTCTATTACGCACATACCTAACTTTCGTCTTAATAAACTAAATTCGGCTTCGGGTAGTGGTTTGGTGAAGATGTCCGCTAGGTTTGATTTGGACTCAACATACTCTAGTTGTATAGTTCCATTAGTTACATGTTCCCTAATGAAGTGGTGTTTAACTTCTATATGTTTTGTCCTAGAATGACATATTGTATTTTTAGTTAAGTTAATTGAACTAATGTTATCTATGTAGGTTTTAATGTTGTTAAAGATTAAGCTAAAGTCTTGGAGTGTGCTTCATCCACAGGTGAGAGACACACTCACCCATCGCATAGCGTATTCGGCCGGTGGTAGATAAGGCAACGCAATCTTTGCTTCCTCTGCACCAACTTACTAGACTCGGTAGGATTTGACAACAACCACTCGTGCTCTTTCTATCGAGTTTACTACCGGCATAGTCGGAGTCGAAGTAGCCGATTAGATTAAACTCGGTAGATCTAGGGTACCAAATACCTACGTTTAGCGTGCCCTTTAGATATCTAAGGATACGACTAGGGTTAGGTGAGACTCCTTGGCACAGGTTTGTAACCTTGCGCACATACTACCGCGAATAAAATGTCGGAATTTTAAGTATAGGAGACTTCTATTGCGCTCTATAGTATTTTAGGTCAACGGGTTTTCCTTCTACATCTTCGTTTATATTAACATTAGTTGTCATAGGTGTATTGATTATTTTAGCATCTTGCATTCCAAATCGATTTATTAAGTCCTTAGTATATTTTTGTTGATGTAAATATATTCCATCTTTAGTTTGTTTAATTTGTAAACCTAAGAAAAACTTAACTCTCCCACTAAATTCATTTCAAATTCACTTTCCATAAGTGAGATGAATTAGTTTAGCGAGGATCGAGTTGGTAGTTCCAAAATTATATCATCTACATAGATTTGGGCTATAAAGATTTCTTTTCCTACGGTTTTAACGAATAAGGTTGGGTCGACTAAACCTTGGTTGAATCCTTTGGACTTAAGATAGATCGAAAGCCTTTCGTACCAAGCTCTTGGGGCTTGTTTGAGTCCATATAGGGCTTTCTTAAGTCTAAGGACATGGTCGAGGTTTATCTAGATTTTCGAATCCGGAGGTTGGTAGCGTAAACTTCTTCCTTAATGTATCCATTCAAAAATGCGACTTGACATCCATTTGAAACAATTTAAAACCTCGATGTGCGGCATATGCTAACAACACATTCGGATGGACTCTAGTCAGCTCTGAGGCGTAGGTCTCATCGTAATCTAAACCTTCGACTTGACTAAACCCTTTTGCGACTAACCTAGCTTTATTTCTAACTACTTCACCTTTATCATCAAGTTTATTTCGAAATACCCACCTTGTTCCAATAATTGATTTTTCTTTAGGTGGTGGTACTAATTCCCGGACTTCATTTCTAGTGAATTGAGCTAGCTCTTCTTGCATAGCAATAATCCGATCGGGATCAAGAAGTGCTTGTTCAATAGTTTTGGGTTCGATTTTGGAAATTGAGATTTGACTAAGGTTTCGATATGAAGCTCTAGTTCGAACCCTAAATTTGGATCACCTATAACTTGATTGATAGGATGATTTGTTTGAGTCTTAGTGTGACTCGGGTTAGGGTCATCTATCACTTGGTCGATAGGATGACTTGGGTGAGTTCTAGTTTGACTTGGGTTAGAGTCATCTATCACTTGGTCGATAGGATGACTTGGGTTAGAATTGAGATTCTCAGTCGGGTTCGCTATAAGTTGATTTGCTAGTTGGTTTTGTTAAGGATTGAGCGGGTTCGTGTCCTTAAATCGAAAACTATATTAATGGTTTCTTCGACTCTAAGAGTGTCGTGATTGTATACCCTATAAGCTCTCTTGGTGGTTGAGTATCCTAGAAAGGTTCGATGAGGTTTTGGATTTGAATTTCCTAGGTAATCCTTAGTGTTTAAGATATGTACCTTGCATCCAAATACCTAAAGTACTTGATGTTCGGTATTTTATATCGTGATAAATCTCGTCTGAGGTCTTTTGGTGCCTCTTTACCATAAGGATCCTATTTTGGACATAGCAAGCCGTACTAACGGCCTCGCCCAAAATCTATCGGGTAGGTTATACTCGTTTAACATTGTCCTAGCGGCTTCTTGTAGGGTTCTATTTTTCCGTTCGACTAACCCATTTTGTTGTGGGGTTCTAGGACATGAAAACTCATGGTGGTATCCGTTTAGGTTCAAATCTGTAAACTGTGGTTTTGAATTCACCACCATGATCGCTTCTAAGTCTTTTAATCTTAAGGTTCTTTTGATTTTGATTAACCTACAAAGATTGATTAGTTGGTCTAGGGTATCATTTTTATGTTTGATAAACCTAACCCAAGTAAATCTAGAATAGTAAATCAATTATGACTAAGCAAAATTGACTACCATTGAGTGACTTAGCTCCATGTGAATCAAATAGATCAATGTGTAGTAGCTCAAGAACACTTTTGGTTAGTTCTTGATTAGTTAATTGATGTTGTGTCCTAGATTGTTTAACTTTTTGACAAGCATTACATATTTTATTATCCAAGTTGTTTAGTTTAGGCAAACCTATAACCAAGCCACTCGACTCATCTTGTGGGCCGAGTCTTGGAGTGCAGTGTCAGTCTTGGTGCCATAACCAAGATTCCTCTTCTTTGTGTCATAAGACACTTGGTTGAGGAGTTAGGTAAATTTATTGTGTATATGTTGCTACTACTTGTTCCTTTAAGTATTATTTTAGATGTTGCATTTATTTTGATTACGCATTAATTTTCTAGAAATATGACCTTATAATTGTTATCACACAATTGGCTTACACTAAGTAAATTATATTGAAAGTTTTCTACTAATAAGACATTTTGAATTGTAAAGTTAGAGTTGAGCTCAATATCACGATCAGATGATTTTGAGCTTGCCGTTATTTCGAAGGCTACGATCCTTGTCGTTTGAATCGTAACCGAAAATTTGAGTTGATCGGTCGTAGTGTAGGGAAGCAACCAGCAAGATCCTACACATAAGGTAGTTGGATCGGATATTGGAATTACTAAAGGGTTGTTTGTAAGTTTTAAACCTAAATCATCTCACCAATATCTACATGATCAAAACATGTTATTCCTATGTGTTATTGTGAGATGACTTTCAATTTTACTTGATTAATTTTAATGAATTTAAATTAACCAACATTAGGTTAGATTCTAAGCTCATCAAGTAATCTTTTCAAGAGATTAGCTTCGGTCGTGGCGAGGCACGAGGCCTTCTTTGATCGGAACAACGACCACTTCCTTAGACAAAGCTAATTTCAAGAAATTGATAACTCGACTTACTTGAGACTATCGTCTTGGTCTAACTAGTTATTTTTGAAAAGAGGCTCCCGAGGCTCAATCTTTTAAATAGGATTTTAGTTGGTTTATTTTGAAAGAGGCTCCCGAGGCTCAATCTTTTAGCGATTTTAGTTGGTTATGAGTCCTATCTAACCATTCTAAAAATAAAGGAAAAACTAAGCATGCAATATCTAACACTTAACAAAAAAACATTTTGTATTGTATCCCCCAGGACAAATGAATCTAGAGGTTATAATCAAATAGTGAATTTGGTCCTTGTGAACCCAATACATGTTAGATCCTATAGTTGAAATCAAAGTGGTCTTAGGGACCCATGCTTGGACATTTTTCTTAGGTTGGTTTACTTTATACATATATGACTTATTGGTTGTATTTGAGTTAAACCCGAGTCCGCCTTGTTGTACGGCCCTTTGTGATCAAGTAAAGGTCAAGTCCCTTGGATCCCAAAGTGAACCTTCCAACGTGTTCCTAAGGTCTTCGACTTGTGTTTTCAAAAGCGAGTTCTCAACTTCAAGCTTTTCAACTTGAGTTGAGTCCTCCTCTTGTATACGAGTAGTCGAAGAGGTTAGGGAGACCTCATGTTTGAGATGGTTAACCTCCTCGATTAGGGTCTCGACCTTGGACTCGGACTTAGCTAGTTTCTTATTTAAAAATTTAATTGCACCATACAAAGTATTAAGTAGCAGCCACTTACCCTTAATGATTCTTTTGAACCGGATCACGGATCCGTGGCTTGTCTTGAATGGAAGCTCATCGCCATTCGGACTCGGACTCTTCTTGATTTGAGTCGTGCTCTGTCGGCTTGGGCAATAGAGCTTGGATATCGTCTTGGTCCTCCGTAAACTCCTCCCATTGATCGTTTAGCGATTTCTTGGTCTTTGATGCGTTATTGTTTAGCTTTTGGCACACGGACTTGATGTGGCCAGAACTGCTGCACTCATAGCATCTAAAATTAGAAGTATTTGAATTAGGTTTAGGCTTACCTTGAGTTGTTGGTCGTTTTGTCTCTTGATCATCTTCGAACTAGATTGACTAGTTCGGATTCTATTCGAGTCTACTTCCGATTCGGACTCGTCTTCTTCCTTCGGGGTGGCTTGCTTGCGGGCTTCTTCTTCTTGGAACACGCAGAACGCAATACTCTTCTCGGCACGACCACGTTAGTTTGCTCATGTAATTCAAGTTCGAAAACAATTAGTCTAACCTAATTTTAGAAAGGTCCTTGGAGACCTTGTAGGCATCGACCATGGATGCCCACAAGGTGGTCCTAGGAAAGCGAGTTAAGAGAATACACGATAAGGTCGCGATTCTCGACCTTTTGTCCGATGGCATGGAGTTGGTTGGCGATGTCTTGATACGAGCATGTAGTTGAGTTGCGGTCTCGTTTTCCTGCATTTTCAAGTTATACAATTTATTTAAAGTAAATCTCTTTTACATACCTTCGTGTCGTCGGTGCCTTCGTGTAGTTCCACTAGCTTGGTCCATAAGTCCTTTGCACTAATGAAGGGGCCGTAGCGGTTGAGCTCTTCCTTGGACAACCCACATTGCAAGATTTGAGTTGCCTTGGCATCGGCTTCTACTTGTTTTTCATGGAATTTGACCATTGATCGTAAAGATTCACCATCTTCATTAATAGGAAGTGTGAAACCGGTTTGGATTACGATCCACATCTCGATTGGGTTTTAAGAAAGCATTCCATCCGACCCTTCCAATAACGAAAGTCATTACCGTTGTAAAGCGGGGGTCGAGTGATGCTAAACCCTTCGAGATGGGCCATTTAAAAACAAGAAGAAGAGCAACGAAAAGAATCTTGCAAAACACACCGAAAGAATATTCCAAGACTTTCGTCTTGGATTAGTAGTCTTGAAGTAAAAAGATATATAAAATGTAACTTGCAAAAGAAATAAACAATCAAATGCGAATGTCGTTGAAGTTCGGAGGACAACCTTACTCGGGATCTAACCGAAGGACAACCTTATCCGGATCCTAAAGCCTCTAATGCAATTCTATATGTAGGAGAAGATAAGCAAGTGAAATAATTATCGAAAACAGAAATAAATAAATAAAAATCTGTAAAAAAAGAAAAACAAAGCTAGATTGGTGGTTTCACGAATCTTAGCGCCCGACTCGATACCAATTGTTGGATCGAAAGTGTCGCTAGAGGGGGTGAATAAGCGATCTGTCGTTAAAAACTTTTGCAATAAGTAAAAAGCAAGTAGAGAATGCACTGAAATATAAAGTAGACAAGATATTTTTCGTGGTTCACAATCTTTCGATTGCTAATCCACGGCCCTAGTGATCCTTGATCACGTCACGGAGAGCAATTCACTAAAACCACTCCTCTTCGTTGGAAGTAGAACAGCGATTACAAAAGAAATCAAGGCAAAGGACACTTCCCTTTCCTTATTACGATTAAAGCACAAAGACAATTTAAAGAAGTAGAACTTAAATAAATATACCGACAACTCTTATAAGTAGAAGATGTAGCTTTTCGTTGTCGGTGGCACGTCGTAGCAAATGTGAGTAGTAGTAGCGGCGTTACTGACGGCGTGTTGAGAGCTCTTGAATTCTTGTTATTTGCTTGGCTTGAACATGTCTATTTATGGATATTGATCTATGAATTTAGACATAGGTAGTGTCAAGGTGAGGTTCTTATCCCCAAGACTTGTTCATCCACATCCTTTCGCCAACTCAAGGATGAGGTGTTTCATCCAACCACCTTGTGCCACCTCCAACCTCCTTGTCGCCAACTCAAGGATGAGGTGTTTCATCCAACCACCTTGTGCCACCTCCAACCTCCTTGGGCAACTTGAGGATGAGGTGTTTCATCCAACCACCTTGTGCCACCTCCAACCTCCTTGGCGCCAACTTGTTGGAGCCATTCAACTTGTGCCACATCATGGGAGCCAACCATCTTGTGCCAACTCACCTTATTTTGGGCGTCCACCACAAGGAAGCTTGGTGATGGTTTGGATGTCCACCTTGATGCCACATCACCCTTTGTACCAAAACACGAGTCAAGTCCACATTCACCCCCTTGAAATTCGAGCTCTTCTCGAGGCTGGAACTTGACTAGCAGTTGACTGTAGTCAAAGGGTTTTGGACTGCAGTACAAGTTAGCTTAAAATATAAAGTACGATGGTTCTAACCATTTGATCTCGACCTAGACCTTCCATTGGAGGTATTGGGTCGGATCTACGCTTAACGACCTTGCTTCGCTTTCACACGAGCTTACCTTGTAGCCTCGCTTCCGGTCTTCACCCGAGTACCTCGGCTTCCTCCGAAGTCCCTCTGGCGTTGCCCGACCACCTCGGTTCCCACCGGGTGTCGCAGACCTTCCGCTCAACTTTAGCATTTCTGCACACTTAATTGAGCTCGTAAGATAACAAATATACCCTTAACTATTGAGCCTTTTGCCATAATCAAAATACCGGTTCGACTTTGGTGCCCACTGCACCAACATTAGTCACAAGGTAGCAACTTTACCGTTGTGCCAAGGCTCCCTTCTAAATTTAGCAATGTTAGATATAATGAGATAATTGTTATGTTAGGAGATAATGAGTTGTCAGAAAGTTTTAAATATTTAGGATTATTTAAAAAAAACGAATAGATTGATAGAGATGTCTTACATAAAATATAAATATGATAGTCGAAATGGAAGAAAGTATCAGATATTTTTGTAATTGTAAAGTACCTTTAAAATTCAAAGAGAAATTTTATAAAATTGTAGTTAGACCTACTATGTTATATGAAATTGAATGTTGGATTATGACTCGAACACATAGGCAGAAGATGAGAATTGCATAAATGAAGATGTTAAGATGAATGTGTAGACATATGAGGATGGATAAAATAAAAAATGAGAACATTAGAACAAAAGTTGGAGTTACATCTATTGAGAAAAAATTTAAGGAGATACATTTAAGATGGTATATATTAATATATATGTACTTAGACGACTGATAGATGCTCACTTCAATTAGACGATGCGAAATTATTACAAATATGCAAATCAAATAAGAAAGAGAAAGATAAAAAAAAGACTTGATTAACAACGATACAATAAAATAAAATTTATTCAAATGTAGATAATGACATAGTAAGGGATAAAATATATCTGTATATCCAAACTCATTTAGTAGGATAAGACTTGATTGTTATTATTATTTTGGCCTACTATGGATCTTCTTTCAATGGATTCATTATATGTCCAAGTCTTGTATTTCGAACTTGGGTGTCGATTTTTTTCATGAAGCCCACCTTGATTTTTTTTTTTTGCTAATCTAAATATTTAAATCTTGTGATCCGATTAATTCTTCTGATGCTTTGGGCTGCTACGTATCTTCTGGTGATGGATTCAATGTGTGCCCGACTCTTGTATTTCGAACTTAGGAGTCAATTCTATTCATGAAGCTCAGCATGGCATATCTTCTTCTGATGACTGCAATGAAGAGGGGACGATTAGGCTAAAGTTGGGAATCTGTTCAACTAGCAGTTCCTTGTCATCCGTTTCAGGGCTGTGACGAGAGGAAGATAAATCACGGAGGACTATGTCCCTTGACACGGTAGCAAGGCAGTGGAGGAGTCATCTGAATTCAGGGGGGATTTTAGACCCCACTTCGAAATCGACTCCAGCCCATATGCTAAGCAACCGCACTGTCTTATCATCGCGTCATCCCCGTGGAGACGAAGAGGGGACGATTAGGGTTCCACATCTAGGGTGCAAAATTTTGAAATAACAGATAAAATCATATTAATTTGGATACTCAATTTAATTAGTTTATTCAGAAGTTCAGTTAAATTGGTTTAATTAGTTTCTATTAAAACTTTTGAAAATAATAAAAATTAAGAAATATTAAGATTTTTTTTATTAAACTCATTAAATTTTTTATTTAAAAGTCAATATTTTTATTTAAAAAAATATCAATTTTTAGTTTATTGAATTTAAAAAAAAAAAATTCGGTGAAAAAAAATTTGATAAGTAGCTAGGTTGGGAAGAAGTTCGCAAGTCGTAATATAGCCAGTTTTCCTTTATTAATTCTTTTGTCCTAAAAGAGTAGTTTTGAGTAAGCTAACTATAAAATAATTCCGGCTTGCCTTGAACCAGGAATTACACAAGTTAATTATGGAACTACAATTCCCATCCACTTCGTCTGCATCGATCGACCTAGCTAGCTAGCGTTAGATTAAACCAAAATTTAAGAATCAAATGTCTCTTCTGATCTACTTCTACGACAAGAAGCAAAGTCTAATTTCATATATCTTCTACTTCTAAAAGATGTAAAATGCAATTTTATCTCAAGTAAATTTTCATGAATTCAATATTGATTGATGCAACTCTTCCTGGATTCATGAAACTATTAGTTATTGAATTTTCATGTCATTCAAAAATGTATAATTAAATAGGGATGAAATGCTAAGTGTTTGTAATGCAGAAATATATATATATCAAAAGGAATCCAATACCAAGACATCCATTTTGCTTCATAATTGCTCTCTCTTTTTTCTTTTCTGCCTTCAGCTAGCTATATTATCCAGTTCAGTATTTTTGCCTCCCACAAACTCCATCAATAGAAACATACAAGCAAAATTCCGTAAGTATCTTGAGAAATAATGAACAATCTATATATCAATCAGATCCAAATCGAAGTATTATTATTATTTTTTTATTTTTCAGAATTCATTCTTCTTAATTGTAGAAGACGAGTACGTTTAC
The DNA here is from genome assembly GCA_025175895.1 of Wurfbainia villosa. Taxonomy (NCBI): domain Eukaryota; kingdom Viridiplantae; phylum Streptophyta; class Magnoliopsida; order Zingiberales; family Zingiberaceae; genus Wurfbainia; species Wurfbainia villosa. The sequence continues at coordinate 80,896 of JAKLTH010000288.1, forward strand.
TGTGGGATCTCGGTTCAGCTGTTGAATTTGTGGATCGAAAATATAATGACCATTTCTTCAAATAATTAATACGCGAAGTCGTTAAGAAAAATTTCGCTTGCATGGAATGATCGTAGAGAGGTAGAACTAGTTTTTTTTTTTTTTTTTGTGTGTCAAAAGGTAGTTAAAAAATATTTATCAATTATGGCCCATATTGTAAAGCCTCTTAGTGTGTGTGTTTTTAATACCGTCTCCTACGGAAATGGTATATTGGTAGATGCAGATACAGAATTTGCACGAGGAAAAAGATTCAATATTTAATGTCAATGGACTATTTGATATTCATTTTGGACTACGTCTTCTATCATATTAATTTATCATCGTATTAAAGTCAGTGACCATCCATGATTTATTGTCTTTCATATTTATAGAATCGAAATGAGGAGGTCATTAGATTGACGATTTCAATATCTTATACAAGTGTGTGTTTTTAATACCGATTTTACATATACTTCTTTATTTAGAGTCTTACAATCTACTAATTAATTAGGTAGACAAGAAGGGATGATGTTCATCATGCATGCATTCATGAGCTAGTTAATTAATTAAGGTAACGGGTCAATCTCTCGCAAAAGCGAGGTTCCATTCCTTCATACGCTAGTTACTAGTCTCAAAGGGCCAAAAGTCCATCGTGATTTACCTCTCTTATGATGGTCCAGAGGCAAACCGGTAGGAGCCGTTAGATTGACGGTTCTAATCTTTTGTACAAATGAGCTGGTTAATTAATTTGCATGTCTATTTACTTGTCAAATTTTTTTAGCATATAATCTACTTCAAAAGTAAGAATGCATGACAATAGATGAGTCTGATTTTATATCCTCAACGTAACTCTCATTTTTATTCATCATATTCATTTTCATTCTCATCCATTAGATATCTTATATATTACCGACCAATTACATTTTTTATTTTTTAAATTTGAATTATTTTAATGAAATTATAAATATTTATTAAATTCTTAAGAGAATAATAAAAAAATAAAAATAAATATTAACAAACTAAAGCGTAAATAATAAAATATTAAAAATAATTTAATCGGATTCGATTAGGAATATTATATATATATTCTAGCAAACTCATCTATATATGTATGTATTCCAACTCAAAAATTTTCACGCGATCAAAAAATCCTTCTAGCTATATCTTGAAGTATGCATTATCATAAAAAATTTAAAATGTTTTAGGATGATTCCCTTTTTTTTTTTTTTTTTTTTTACATTTATCAATCTGGTGTTGTTCTTTCATATTGAAGTTTGTTAATCAACCTATTGTATGATATTTTGACTCTAGTTTTTAAAGTTCTATTCTATCTAGTTAATTCTTAAATATTTTGCAAGGTAGAAAAATTATTACTGTGTGATTAATTGAAAGATCACGAATTCGAATCTTGAATATAAAATTAATCATGGGAACAATAAGGATCTGAATATTTTTGACTTACCAATAAAATAAAATAGTAAATTTTCATCTGATTTGCTAATTAAGATATAATTAGCCAGAGCACTACAATTCTCATATCATTCGGATCCTGATGATTTACTTGTCAACAGGCTTAATTAGAGCTGTCAAGTTGGGTTAGGCCCACCGGGTTGGTTCGCCCCGCCAAATCATTTTGGCGGGCCTAAACAGATTGACCTGCGCGGGTTAAAAAATATCAAAAGATAAGTTTTTCACCATTACAATCTTCTTCTATACACATACATCTCACCAAAGTATAAAAGAAGTTTAGAATAAAGAACAAAAGAATATTTTTTATACTCTAATTATTTTTTATTATCTTGTCACTACTATTCTAATCGATATAGGAAATAATGACATATCAAAATCAAATAATTACCTAGGATGAAAAATCTCAATTGAATCTCTATTTGAAGGAGCAAAAATTTACATTTACATATTATCAAAATTTGGATATTTTGGAACATTGGAAAGGAATAAAAAACATCGATATTCAATTTTGTAAGTCGATAATTGAATCTCAATTATAAGATTTTAGTTATTTCAAATACTTATTTTTTTAATCATGATACTCTGTCTGTCTTATAAATCATTACCTTAAACCCTTAAAACCTCAGTAATTTTAGATATATTTTTTAAATTTGTGTGACCCGCGGGTTTGTAGGATCCTTGAATGGCTAGAGGGTGGAGGGTGAATAGTCTCTTTTCGTTTTCTACAAAAAGATTAGTGGAAACACAACAAATGCAATAATAATAGAAACGAAAATGCAATGCTAACACGGAAGCTTTTACGTGGTTCGGAGATAACGCTCCTACTCCACGGCGATCCTTAAGGTGGATCAACCCAAATCAATCTTCACTAATAAGCTTTCTCTTTTACAAAACCTCCTCTTATTACAAAAGATGACAATGAAGATTTGAGAGGAGGAAAGGAATTAACAAACTTAGAAAGCTTGGAAAACATGTGGGAGCTTAGGAGAATGATCAGAATATAAGCATTAGACTCTTCTTGCTCCCCTTGACCTCTTTTTATAGGAAAGAGCCTCTTTTTCCCGTTGGAGGTCTATCAATCGACTGATGACTTACATCAGTCGACTACCGCCGATTCTAACGACTTTTGAACAGTCGGATTCGCGGGATTTGCCGTCGTCATCGTCAACGGGAAGACTATCGATCGGCCACCGATGGCGATTCGATCGATATCGCCGTAGCCGATCGCTCGGCTACGTGCCTTCTGTTCGTGGCGATCATCGCTGGCGGCTGTATGCGACGATCGGTTCAGTCGACTCTCAACATTGAGGATAACCCCCGACGCCAGCTCTCCAACCTCTAATGCTGCATTTTAAAGGTCAGTTCGACTGACACCATATTCCAGTCGACTGGAACACCCCAAGTATGACTAATTCATACTTGAAAACATACCCTAAGCCTAGACTTAACCTTCTAGCTTCTCCATCAGCCTTGCGCCTCCAGGATTTCTCTGAGTCCACGACTCCATCCATGCGCTTACCTTCAAAAGCTTCCTTCAGTTTCGTCATGCTTTGGGTTTCTTCTTTGCCAAAGTACGCTTGGACTTTACGCTGCCAAGACTACATGCTTGGACTTATGCCGCCAAGGCTTGCCTTTGGTCTTTCTTTGCCAAGGACTGCTTGGACTTTACGCCGCCAAGACTATATGCTTGGACTTACGCCGTCAAGACCTTTCCTTTGACTTCTCTTTGCCAAGATCACACTTGGACTTGTCTTTTACCAAGTCTTCACACTTGGATTTTCCTGTCACTTAAACATGTTCACAATTAGATCACAAAACATTGTCTAACTTAGATGATTATCCAAACATCAAAATATATAAATGCTTGGGGCATTGTTACACCAACAATCTCCCCATTTTTGATGTTTGACAATCATTTAAGTTAGGTCTTTAACACATGCACATAAACATATTTCAATATGAATTCTAACTTAAATATCCCTTTTCCCCCTTTGACATACAACAAAAAGAGAAGAGTACATCCAATAAGTTCAGGAAAAAATTATAATTGACACATCTTGAACTAAGGTATAAAATTGATATGAAGCTCCCCCTTAATCCAAGACATGATTCATGATGTGGAAATAACATGTGAAGCAAAACATAAACAATAGAATAGGCAAATATGTCTTTGCACCAACAATTATAGAATTAAGGGATGTAGCTCCCCCTAAACCAGTGCATCAAGAAAATCCTTCTTTCCATACAAGTTATCATGTATATACTGTGGGAATCATAGTATGGAGATATAATGTCCAAAATTGGACCTTTTAACCGATGAAAAACCATTTTCGATTCCAAAACAGTGTCACCGGTTCGACTGAGGTCATATCGATCAATCGTTGCTTAGTAATGATCGCTAATAAGCAATGATCGATATCGATAATTCAAATTCGAATTTTTCAGTCAAGGTTTAAAAGCATGTAGAAAATTCCGTGGATGTCCAAAAATCATGAAACTCGTCAGACACATTATATTTGACTAATATAACATATGAAAAATATTAGACGAAAAACATGCTCATCAGATTAACGGATTGATACGATATTCAAAATGATAAAAATATGAAGCAAAAATGGAATTGTATCGTATCAATATTCATAACTTAGGATTACAATAAAGGTTTTTTTTTAAGAAAAAAAAACTTAGTACTATGTGCTCAATTACTAAACTTGAAAATAACAAATTATAGTAATGTAGGCACGAATAGAAATGAACTAAAAACACAACTTCATTTCATTAAACAAAAATCATTACAAAAGTTTGAGTTGTGCCGTACATACGGCCAAAAAGAAAATATAAAAAAAAACATGCTAGCTAAAGATCGTCATCATCAGCATCCATCGGTGCAGATGACAAACCATCGTGAGGAGGTGGGTGTCCGGGTGCAGGAGGGCGGAGAATCGCCAAAATGTCCTGCTGCTGACGATGCATCCCACTCACGAGGGAGAGGAGCTCCTGATGCTCCCGGCAAAGCTCCTGTTGCCCCAAGAGAAGATCCTCAAGACGTGTATCTACCAGCTCTACAAAAGCATCGAAGCGGGCTATGAAGGATGAGTGCAGCGAGCGACGCTGCGGCGATCCCTCTGCATCGACTCTCTCAGTAGCAGCACCCTCAGCATCTCCTGCAGCAGCGGCATCCTCTGGTGCCGGAGCGCCACCTGCTGGCCATCGTGCAAGGTCCCAGAAAACAGACCCCTCGCGGGCCTTCAAGCTCGCCAAGGAGAAGCTCCGACGGGTCATCTGGTCATATTTCTTATTCATGATTTTAATGACCCCTATGTTTACATCAATGCCTACGGAACTAAGCCACTGAGTAAGGACATTTCCAAATGGCATATGAACCTTCCCATTGTTTGGCTTTATGAAATGAGTAATGCAGTGGAAGGTGTTGAGACCAATGCTGATGTCTAAGATCTCTTGAGGATATGCATGAGAAGGAAGTGTGTAGGTCGAACTAAGGCCAACCCGCGTGTAACTATAGGAAGAATACAATGAGCAATGACCTTATAAAGGGCATTGTCAAAAGCAGAAAGCTCTTGGGATTGAAAGAGATTGGTGTTTAAAGGGAGAGAAGAATTATAGAAAGTAGTATGAAGTGAGTCTAGAGAAATCTCCTCAAAGGGAGGTGGAAGTGGATCACTCCAAGACGGATAAAAAACGAAGTCATTCTCAGAAGAGCGACATCCGAGAAAATCTATCCAGATCTGGGGGCTGAAATCCAGATCGCATTGAGCAACGCGAGTCCGGTATCTCAAGTCATCTCCAACCAGTCGTAAATTATTGAAGAATTCAGAAAGAAAGGTGATATTGACATGATGTTCACAAAAGACTAATGATTCAAGTTTGTAAAATTGGATGATTTGGACAATATCAAAGCAGTTGTCCTTAAGAAATTTTGGGTCCATTGATCGAGGCAGGATGAGTTGAAATTTATTTTTATTGAAAGCATTTTCAAGTGCGGAGTTTGGAAACCTAGGATCGACAATGGGTGGAGGATTTGACGGACCCTCGTTGGCCGGTGGTACCCGGGCACATTTAGATGCATAATGCTTAATTCTAAATGTGAGAAAAGAACAATGTGGGTTAAGGATGATGAATGCATACACAAAGACAACAAACAAACACCGGTTAGTGAAACAAAAATATAGAAACAACCAAACTATGAGTAGGGATGAGGATTTACCTAGGTGGCATGGTGAACGATCAAAGAAAGGTGTCGGAAGGTAGTTTCCACGAAACACTAGCCGAGCGAGTGGTCTGCGGTGGAGACTAGGGCAGGAACCGCGTGAGAGGAGGTGGTCATCGAGTCGGAGAACACTTCAAATGGGAGCATCGGTCGGTGAAATCGCTGGAAAATGAGGGAAAACGGCGAGAGAAATGCTGTGGAAATTCGTCGGAAGAAGAAAAAGAAGGAAGGTCGGGAATTTTTGGCGAGTCGAACCGATGGGAAAACCCTAAAAACTGCGATGATCGATTATGATTAGTCGTGATCAGGCAATGGAATCGGAGATCACCGCGATCGGATATGAGTGCTTATGGCGGCGGATCGCGCCATAAATGGCGATCAAGCGCTAGTGAATCAGGTAAGCCTGGTTCGATAACGTCGTATCAGTCGAACTGGCGATAAGCGCTAGTCGACTAATATCGATGATTAATTAATTCAATAAAGATCAAAAAATTACGAAATTTTGTGGTTAACGTTGTTAGATCATTTCCTATCAAGGAAAAATTATTTTAAAAATATATCACCTCTAGATTTTGATATTGACACAAACTTGAGATTTTACAAAAGTTATGATATTTTTGCAAGCTTTGTATCACTTTGGTTTATCAATTGAAAATTGTTTCTCAAGGTTTGATAGACATAGTTTAAATTTTATTTTATTTGACATTTCCAATCATATTCTTGGAGCTATATGCACATTAATTGTACATAAGTCTTCCCAATGATTGGTCCAATGAAGGATTAATGTCTCTAGATGACACTTTGGTTCATTATAATGCATCATAATAAACATGATGAACCAAGTGCATCTTCCTAACATCTCACATGATTTCTAAGTGGCTAAATACACAAATCATGGTTTCTTAGGTCTATTGTGAGATGGTTAGAGGTATAAAACCTAGAATTTTATGAGATCATGCAAACCTACACTTCTATTCTACAAAGCACATTCCAAGTTCTCTCCTAAGTGATGAAAATTCTATTTCGGGGAGAGGCTTGGTAAAGATGTCGGCTAGGTTGGACTTAGATTCAATGTAATTAAGCTCAATGTCCCCCTTAGCCACATGATCCCTAATGAAGTGATGCTTCACTTTAATGTGTTTGGTCCTAGAGTGATGTACCGAATTTTTAGTTAAATTTATGGTGCTCACATTATCACAAAATACTTTTATGTTGGAGTAAGATAGCATAGTCCTCTAAAGTATGTTTCATCCATAGAAGTTGAGCTACACAACCACCCATAGCCACATATTCGGCTTCGGTGGTGGATAGGGCAACACAAGGTTGCTTCCTACTACTCCAACTAACTAGGGAGGACCCAAGGAATTGACATCCACCACTAGTACTCTTCCGATTCAATTTGCAACCGGCATAATCAGAATCGGTGTACCCAACCAAATCAAAAGACCTAGTCCTAGGGTACCATAGTCCTACATTTAGTGTGTCTTTAATATATCTTAAGATTCTCTTAACGACAACTAAATGAGATTCTTTTGCACATGATTGATACCTAACACACATACCAACCGCAAATAATATATCGGGTCTACTTGCGATTAGGTACAAAAGGCTACCAATATGCTCCTATAGAGTGTGAGATCAATTTGTTTCCCTTCATTATCACTATCTATTTTTGTATTGGTTGCCATTGGAGTTGAAACTACCTTAGCATTTTTCAAACCAAATTTCTTAATCATTTCCTTAGCATATTTGGTTTGGTAAATATAAATATCTTCACTTGTTTGTTTGACTTGCAATCCTAGGAAGAAATTTAATTCCCCAACTAGACTCATTTCAAACTCTTTTTCCATATTCTTAATAAAGTCTTGGAGAAGTTCATCATTTGTTGACCCAAAGATAATGTCATCAATATATACTTGGGCTACAAAGATGTCCATTGATGTTGACTTTATAAATAGAGTTTGATCTACACTACCCCTCTTAAAATCCTTAGAGATTAAGAAGGATGATAATCTTTCATACCAAGCCCGGGGAGCTTGTTTCAAACCATACAAAGCTTTCCTAAGCTTGTATACATGGTTTGGATAGTCTATATTTTCAAACCCAGGAGGTTATTTTATATATACCTCTTCCTTAATAAACCCATTTAGGAATGCCGATTTAACATCCATTTGATGGAGTTTGAAACCCATATAGGAGGCATACCCTAATAATATTCTAATAGACTCTAACCTAGCAACCGGGGCATATGTTTCATCATAGTCAAGTCCTTCAACTTGATTAAAGCCCCTTGCAACTAATCTTGCCTTATTCCTAGTAATATTCCCTTGGTCATCTAGTTTGTTCCTAAAGACCCATCTTGTAGTAATGATGGTGTTTTCATTAGGTCTAGGAACTAACTCTCATACTTGACTCCTTTCAAATTGAGCCAATTCATCTTGCATTGCTAAGATCCAATCCGGATCAAGTAATGCATCTTTGATTGTTTTGGGCTCAATTTGAGAAATTAGAGTTATATGACTAGTGGGATCCCTATGAAATGACCTAGTCCTAACACCTTGAGATAATTCACCCACAATTTGATCTAAGGGGTGATTTTGATGAACTCTTATGGTTCTAGGAGGTGTATTAATTTGAGTTTGATCATAATTAATCTCAATCCTTTGCTCATCATCGGAATCACCTCTTACTCCCCCTTGATTCAATCCTCCCCCTTGATCATTACCCCCTAAAGTTAAATCTTGGAATTGTTGGGTAATTTCTTGATGTTCATTATTAATATTATCATCAATAGGGGATTTCCTAGGATATGTATTGGAAGTTTCATCAAATTGGACATTTGAAGATTCCTCAATCTTTTGAGTCCTTTTATTGTAAATTCTATACCCTACACTAGTGGATGAGTATCCAACTAGGATTCCCTCATCCGCTTTGGACTCAAACTTACCTAGGTTATCTTTGGTATTTAAAATATAAACTTTACATCCAAAAATCTTAAAATAATGAATTGTTGGAATTGTACGTTTCCACAATTCAAATGGAGTTTTTCCTAAAAACCTATGAATTAACACCCTATTTTGGATATAACAAGCGGTATTAATCGCTTCCGCCCACAAGTAGCTAGGTAAAGAATATGCATTTAGCATAGTCCTAGCCACTTCTTGTAGGACACGATTTTTCCTTTCCACAACCCCATTTTGTTGGGGTGTTCTAGGACAAGAAAACTCGTGCTTGTACCCTTGTTCTAAGCAAAAGGTTGAGAAATTAGAATTCTCAAATTCTCCACCATGATCACTACGGATCCGGTTGATTTTGAGTTTTCTTTCATTTTCTACTCTCTTGCTAAATCCTATGATTATTCCTAGGGTTTCATCTTTATTTTTCAAGAAAAATACCCAAGTAAACCTAGAGAAATCATCTACTATTACTAGGCAATATTTACTACCAATCATAGAAGGGGTACTATGACAATCAAATTAGTCCATATGTAAAAGTTCTAAAGGTAAAGCGGTACTAAGTAAATTTTTACCTTTGTGTGATATTTTTGATTGTTTCCCTTCTGTTGGGGATTTGACGCCGCTAGAGGGGGGGTGAATAGCGTTATGACCGTACGAAGATGGAATTCGATCGTGATCGTGTCTACAATTTCGTTAGTGCAGCGGAATATAGAAATGAAAGCAATAATGAAATACAACAATCACGAACACAAAGATATAACGTGGTTTGGAACCACACGGTTCCTACTCCATGGATCGAGCTCTAATGAGCTCTAGTGATGCACACGCAATCACTAATCAATAAACTCCTTCTCGACAACAAGTCGGAGGCGGAGAAACCTCGTACAAACGTTTACAACAATAAACGAAAGAAATACAAGCAAATACAAAGGAAATGTAAAGAACACTTTACAAACTAGGATTTTGAGCGCTTGCTTGTTGGTTGCTTGGATGAGCTTGAAGGACCCTGAAATGCACCTGTAAATCGCCTTCAAATCGCCTCACCAAAGCTCCCAAAAATTTGATGCCGCAATCTCCATGAACAACTCCCTTTTATCCTGCGTCGGGCTGGATTTCCGCCTATCAGTCGACTGCCATAAGTCCCCAGTCGACTGATGCCACTATTGTCGTGAGACAACGGCTCAATCCACGTTGGATAAGTTCCAACTGAACTCTTGGCAGTCGACTGTTAACATTGGCGGTGATCGCACCGGTAGTCGATCGCCTACGGCACAGAGCATTCTCGCGGTCGCTCAACTAGCAATGATCAGCGACCTTGGCGGGATCGTCAGAGACATCGGGCTCGATCGCTTCCAATGAGTAGCGATCACGCTGAGCAGCTCAGCTCTTAAACGACAATAACTCGTCGACTCACGATACCAAACCTGCCCATAATGCTGGGTCGACTGCTAACCTCAAAGATGAGGTTTTAACCCAAAGTATGGTGCCCCCATACTTGCTAGACCACCCTTAGCCTAGACCTAAGCCTTCTAGCCACCTCCATCAGCCTCACGCCTCTCGGATCCCTCCAAGTCATCCATGACTTATTCATCCATCGCGCTAGCCTCCAGGTGCTTCCCTCGGCTATGTCATGCTAACGGTGTCTACACCGCCAAGGCACATTGGACTTACGCCGCCAAGACTCCGCTTGGACTTTACGCTGCCAACCATTGGTCTTATGCTGCCAAGACTCCCGCTTGGACTTTACGCTGCCAATATCAAACCCTTGGACTTCTCAAATGCCAAGACTCAAGCTTGGACTTTCCCTTGCCAACCCATGTTGGACTTTCCATGCCAAGACCATGCTTGGACTTTCCTTGCCAACCCATGTTGGACTTTTCATGCCAAGACCATGCTTGGACTTTCCTTGCCAACCCATGTTGGACTTTACATTGCCAAGACCCATGCTTGGACTTTTACATTGCCAAGACCCATGCTTGGACTTTTCACGTGCCAAGTGTCCCACTTGGACTTTTCATGCCAACTACTCAAGACTTGGACTTTACCAAATGCCAAGTGTTCCACTTGGACTTTCCCATGACAATTACATTGTCATATGTTTTTGTCGAAGCATCAAAACATCACTCGAGTCAAACTCGAGTCCTGGTCAATCGTGACCTGGGCCGATTGCACCAACAATCTCCCCTTTTTTGATGTTTGACAAAAACCAAACAAATTATTGAGTTAGAACACTAACTCAAATCCCTTACCGATTATCCCAAATTGGTAAACACTCTCCAAATGTTCTCCCCCAAACATTCTTCCCCTTTTTGACTAACATCAAAAAGGTTATCTCTCCAAGGAGGTCAATGTCTCATGTCCCAATGAGATCTTACAATCTCCCCCTTTTTGACCTAAAAATATCTAGGATGCCTACCATCTTCCTAGTGATAAGTCACATATCACTCAAGAGAGACAATCCTATAATCTCTCCCAATTTCCAAATTGGGTATCAAAAACCCATCAATTTTCCCAATTGATGATACTCTCCCAATAACTTCTCCTCTCCAAGGAGAAAAACACATCCATCATCCCAAGATGGATAACTCCCCCTAAATGCTTGCTCCCCCTTGACCATTGCACCAACAATGTCCTTGGGAAGCCCCTAAGCCAATAGGAACTCTAAACCATCAAAATTAAGGTTCTAAGTTCAACATAGAACTTTCACTCACCCTAAATTTGATACTTTGACCTAACACAGCTCCTAATCCATATCCAATGAATTTTCACCCTTTATAATGCTTCCTAAAGCATATCCTAGGGTTAGGAGTGATTAGGAACCTTTTCCATATCAACACGGGCTAAACAAACCTTGTTAACCCGAATCGACTGGCAATGATCACACACATCGATCGGTTACAGGCGGTCGATAATCAAAATCTCGATTTTCAGCTATCAGAAATGAATTTTGGAAATTCATAAATAATTATACGTAATTCAAAAAATCGTGAAAATTCATACGTATAATACTTATGACACACACAATGGGTGAAAAATATTTGAAAATTATTTTACCCATAAAATAGTGAGTTTGATACAAAACTCAAAACAATTGAAATTTTCAATGTTTGGCTCTATTTTGTATCAACTTTATCAATGGTGATTGCTATCAAAAGATAGACTTCACCAAGGTTTTTCAAAATGATTTTAAAATATTTTCAAAACCTTATTTTGGATCATATTCCTTGGGCTCTATGTACATGACTTGTACACATGCTCTCCCAATGATCCACAAATCATATAAGATGAATTTTAGTTCATCTAGATGCAAACACTATGCACCTTGAACTTAACTCATATCCTAGCATCTCACATGTATCTAGGGTGTATAAATACACATACATGTCAATTGGATGTGAGATGTGGGTTTTGGTTCATTTAATCTAGGGTTTCATGCATTTTTCTAAGACAACCCTACTTGATTCCCTTATAAATGGGACTCCAAGTCATGCCAAAGTCCTTAACTCAATTTTAATCAAATGCATGAATGATTATGGCATTAATGAAGATATAAATAAGTATATGCTCATAATCATGATGTCATGGCATAATATGAAATCTAAAAGCACATGACATTTAATCCTTAATCCTAAACATGTACATGACATATAGAATGATTAAAAATAAGCATGATGTCATGGCATGTTATATGACAAACAAAGCATGACATATAAAATATATAGGTATAGTAATACCTAAATTTTAATATTAATTGTCATTTAATATAATTAAGTATATTTTGCCATATTAACCTAAATTTTCCCTAGTGTGCCAAAAACCCAAAATGACACACTAACCTCTAAACCTAAATTGTGCCAATTTAATTGATTTTTCTTAAATTCAAAAGTGCATTGACACATCCTAAAATCTTTTTAGGATATTGATTCAAATCTATTTCCAAGGTATCCATAACCTTGAAAATAACCTAAAGTGCCACCTTTGCCATGGTTGAGTTAACTACCCATCCAATCAAGGTTGGCACACCCTAAACCCATCTAGCGTGAATCAATCACGCTCTTAGGAACCCAAAACCGATTTGAGCTCCTAGGGTTAATTAGGTATTCCTTAGGGATAACCTCCCTAGATACCTTCCTAATGACCCTCCTAGGCTTATTAGCCTTGGTCATTTGGGTCTCACCTAGGTTGACTCTAGGGGTAACTCCCCTTGCAACCTTCTTAGTGGCCACCCTAGGTTTCCTTGAAACCCTAGCCACTAGGCACACCCTTTGGTCAACTCTAGGGATGACTTCCCTATTGACCTTAGTCTTCCTAGACCTAGTTTGTGTTCCATAATCAAATGGAACACTATGGTAAGCCACCTTAGGCTTAGGTTTGTGACCCAAACCTTGCTTGCCCTTGGTTGACTTTTGACTCTTAGGTCCTAGGTGTTGACTTTGACTTTTGGACCTAGAAGTTTGACTAATTGACCCTTGCATTTGATTTTGCATAACCTTAAGGGTCTTTTCAAGTTTTTCAAGCCTTGACCTCAAGGCTTGGTTCTCTAATTCTAATTGCCCAATTTTAGAATTTTGATTTAGACCATGGGCATTGGACTTCCTAGGCATATGCCTAGTCCATTTAGGGTTTAGACCTAGGTGCTCTTGCACCTTTCTAATTGTCTCCCTAGGTAAAAATTTTCTAGAGTTATTTGACCTAGGTTTGTCCTTAGATAAGTTGTTTTTAGGGACATTAGTCCCAAATTTCTCCCTATTATCTAAGTGAATATTTTTAGCTCTTAAACAAAAGTATTTATTTCTATTAGCATGCTTTTCATGGCAAATTGCTAGGGAATTGAAATTTCTAGCATGCTTTTGTCTATTAACTAAAGAAAGAGCATTATTAACTTGATATACCTTAGGGTTAGCCTTAGTAGCTCCCCCTACTTGTGATGCTCCCCTTTGCCTTCTTCTCCCCCTTGGGCATTGACTCGATGTGACCCGGTAGTCGGCATTTGAAGCAAATCACTTGCTCCTTGCTCTTTTTCATTGAGGCACCGGTCTCCTTGACTTTTGGCACGGGTGGAGTCTTCTTAACCCATTTAGGACACTTACTCTTGTAGTGTCCTTTCTCCCTACACTCAAAGCATATAATATTCATTTTATTATTAATTGATATGCTTGAGTTACCTAGGGTGGTTGTGGTGGTCGAGTGGATTCTTGAGCTTGCTCTTCCTCTCTACCGGATGTAGATGGTTCTTCTTGTTGCTCGGTATCGAGGATGCCCTAATCTCCTCCTTATCCTAGAGGTGGAGGTCTCCTCTTCTTCCATCACTTCTACCTCTTCCGATCCGGATGTTGATTCCCTATCAACCTCCGAATCCTCTAGCTCTTTGGATGTTTCTTCTTGAGCTTGAGAGGGTGATGGTCCTTCTTCTTGAACGGGTGATAGACTTTCATGGAGCTTGGCCAAATCGCTCCATAGCTCCTTGGCATCCACGTAGGCTACACAAGAGATCATTAGGAATTAAATCAAAAATGAATTTGATTACCTTCTTGTTTTTATCGAATTGTTGGAGTTGCTCCTCACTCCATCTCTTCTTCTTGAGAAACCCTCCCTTTGGTCCCTTAGGATATTCAAATCCTTCCATCAACGCGGACCACTCCTCAAGGTCTCTCATCATCAAAAAATCTTCAATTCTCGCCTTCCAAGAATTGAAACCTTCTCGTCCATAGAAGGAATAGGGAATTGGGGTGTTGATGTCCCATCCCAATTGTCCTTCCATCTTCACCCTCTAGCTTCTTTGTCCTAGCTCCCGGCGGTTAGTCCGTAGAAGAGCCCCGGGCTCTGATACCACTTGTTGAGGATTTGACGCCGCTAGAGGGGGGTGAATAGCGTTGTGACCGTACGAAGATGGAATTCGATCGTGATCGTGTCTACAATTTCGTTAGCGCAGCGGAATATAGAAATGAAAGCAATAACGAAATACAACAATCACGAACACAAAGATATAACGTGGTTCGGAACCACACGGTTCCTACTCCACGGATCGAGCTCTAAAGAGCTCTAGTGATGCACACGCAATCACTAATCAATAAACTCCTTCTCGATAACAAGTCGGAGGCGGAGAAACCTCGTACAAACGTTTACAACAATAAACGAAAGAAATACAAGCAAATACAAAGGAAATGTAAAGAACACTTTATAAACTAGGGTTTTGAGCGCTTGCTTGTTGGTTGCTTGGATGAGCTTGAAGGACCCTGAAATGCACTTGCAAATCGCCTTCAAATCGCCTCACCAAAGCTCCTAAAAATCTGATGCCGCAATCTCCATGAACAGCTCCCTTTTATCCTGCGTCGGGCTAGATTTCCGCCTATCAGTCGACTGCCATAAGTCCCCAGTCGACTGATGCCACTGTTGTCGTGAGACAACGGCTCAATCCACGTTGGACAAGTTCCAATGGGACTCTTGGCAGTCGACTGCCAACATTGGCGGGCCGATCGCCCACACGTAGTCGACGCCTACGGCGGCTACGAGCATTCTCAGGCTCACGGCGCTGGCCAACTAATAATGATCGCGACGGCGGGGGCCTTGATCGCTCAGAGATATCGGGCCTCGATCTGAGGTTTTAACCCAAAGTGTGGTGCCCCCATACTTGCTAGACCACCCTTAGCCTAGACCTAAGCCTTCTAGCCACCTCCATCAGCCTCACGCCTCTCGGATCCCTCCAAGTCATCCATGACTTGTTCATCCATCGCGCTAGCCTCCAGGTGCTTCCCTCGGCTATGTCATGCTAACGGTGTCTACACCGCCAAGGCACATTGGACTTACGCCGCCAAGACTCCGCTTGGACTTTACGCCGCCAACCATTGGTCTTATGCTGCCAAGACTCCCGCTTGGACTTTACGCTGCCAACCATTGGTCTTATGCTGCCAAGACTCCCGCTTGGACTTTACGCTGCCAATATCAAACCCTTGGACTTCTCAAATGCCAAGACTCAAGCTTGGACTTTCCCTTGCCAACCCATATTGGACTTTCCATGCCAAGACCATGCTTGGACTTTCCTTGCCAACCCATGTTGGACTTTTCATGCCAAGACCATGCTTGGACTTTCCTTGCCAACCCATGTTGGACTTTACATTGCCAAGACCCATGCTTGGACTTTTACATTGCCAAGACCCATGCTTGGACTTTTCATGTGCCAAGTGTCCCACTTGGACTTTTCATGCCAAGTACTCAAGACTTGGACTTTACCAAATGCCAAGTGTTCTACTTGGACTTTCCCATGACAATTACATCGTCATATGTTTTTGTAGAAGCATCAAAACATCACTCGAGTCAAACTCGAGTCCTGGTCAATCGTGACCTGGGCCGATTGCACCAACACCTTCTTGGCATGCATCACACATTTTGTCCTTGAGAAATTTGACTTTAGGAAACCCTTTGACTAACTTTATTTTTGTCATTTTGGCTATGTTCTTCATGTTTATGTGTCCTAGCCTCCTATGCCAAAACCTACTTTCTTCCTCTTTTGCAATAAGACACTTAGTAGAAGCATTAGTAGTATAGGATAAATCAACATAATATATATTTGATTTCCTAAAACCTACTAACATGCAATCATTTAGAATTTTGTGTCTTATAAAACATTTTGAGGAATCAAATTTAATATCAAAGTTTGCATCACATAGTTGGCTTATACTAAGTAAATTAAATTTCATATTTTTAACTAATAACACTTTATGAATGACAAGGTTGGGGGATACCTCAATTGTGCCCTTTCCTAGAATCTTAAGTTTGCCGCTATTACCAAATGATACCTTTCCCTTGCTAGTGTGGTTGATAGTGGAGAATTTTCTCTCATCACCGGTCATGTGTTTTGAGCACCCACTATCAACAATCCACAAGCTTGGTTCTTCTACCTATATCACATGAAAAATACAATCCTTAGGTACCCAAATCTTAGGACCACTAGCATCAATTAGAAATTTCTTAGGAACCCAAGTCTTTCTACCCTTGCTTTTAATTATGGATTTTCTACTAACAAGGGATGTAAATACTACCTCCTTTTCCTTAGGCCTATATTCTAGTCCGACCTTGTTATAAATAGCCCTTTGATCCTTAATTATCATGTCTACGTATTTAGAGCCATTAGTAAATTTTTCTAAGCATGCTCTTAAGTTACATATTTCTTTTCTCAATTCATCATTTTCATCCCTAAGGGTACATGCATCATCATCACAAGGTAATTTATCACAAGATGGTTCTACACTCTTAAGTGATTTAATCTCTATTTTTAAGTCTTTAATCCTAGTTTTCGATCTATTCAATGCATTTTGAAGACATGCAATTGTCTTGTAAAGTAAATCTACCATAGGGGAGTTGTTTACCTCATCATCATCACTTGATGATGATTCGTCGCTTGATGAAGAGGATGAAGACTCCTCACTTGAGTTCGCGGCTTCTTCCTCTAAAGCTATGAGGGCTAGATTTCGGGTGACATGACATACTTCTTCATCATCGGAAGAGTCCTCCATGCTTAGGGTGTCCCATGTTTGAGCCACCATTGCTTCTTTCTTCTTCTTTTCCTTCTTCTCCTTATGCTTCTTTTCTTTCTCCTCATTCTTCTTTAGTTCCGGGCAATTTGGCTTGATATGCCCTTTCTTATTGCAACCATAACAAGTTATATTAGATGAAGAATTTGAACTATTTGAAGGCTTACATTTTGAGGATTGAAACATCCTCCTCACATCTTTCTTGGTAAATTTCCTTGATCTCCCACCAAACTTCTTGACGTAATGAGCCACCTCGCTTGTCGATAGCTCATCTTTACTACTAGATGAATCTTTCTCGGATTCGGATGAGGAAGACACTTCTTTCCTCTCCTTCTTCTTTTTGTCATTCTTCTCTATAAAAAGAGCTATACCCTTCTCTTTGGATGAAGTGTTAGCTTGTTCATGTAATTGAAATTCACATAATAACTCATCTAACTTAACCAAAGAGAGATCCCTAGAGACCTTATAGGCATCTACCATTGAAGCCCATAAGGTTGTTCTAGGGAACGCTTGGAGCACATATCTTACAAGGTCTCGGTTGTCGACCTTCTCACCTATTACATGTAGTCCGTTGACTACTTCTTTGAAGCGACCGTGCATTTGGCTCACGGTTTCATTTGTCTTCATGGAGAAACTTTGAAGTTGACCAATTAGAAGATCTCTCTTGGCTCTTCTTGTTTCCTTGGATCCCTCGTTGAGCTCTATCAACTTCTCCCAAAGCTCCTTTGCCGATTCAAATGACCCCACCTTACTTAGTTGCTCTTTTGACAACCCACATTGAAGTGTAGTTGTTGCCTTAGCGTTGGCTTGAGCCTTCTTGGCCATGTCCCTTGTCCAATCCTTTGTCGGTATGGGCACTCCGTGTTCGTCGACCGACTTCTCGAACCCATATACAATGCTAAACCAGTTATCAATATCATTCATAAGGTAGTATTCCATCCTACCTTTTCAGTAGCCGAAATCGTTGCCGTCGAAGAACAGAGGCCTCGTCGTGCTATACCCCTCTTGGAAAGCCATCGTGCTCCGATTGATTGTTAGATCTTCCGATGCGATCTGGGCTCTGATACCACTTGTAGGATCCTTGAATGGCTAAAGGGGGGTGAATAACCTCTTTTCGTTTTCTACAAAAAGATTAGTGGAAACACAACAAATGCAATAATAATAGAAACGAAAATGCAATGTTAACGCAGAAGCTTTTACGTGGTTCGGAGATAACGCTCCTACTCCACGGCGATCCTTAAGGTGGATCAACCCAAATCAATCTTCACTAATAAGCTTTCTCTTTTACAAAACCTCCTCTTCTTACAAAAGATGACAATGAAGATTTGAGAAGAGGAAAGGAATTAACACACTTAGAAAGCTTAAAAAACTTGTGGGAGCTTAGGAGAATGATCATAATATAAGCATTAGACTCTTCTTGCTCCCCTTGGCCTATTTTTATAGGAAAGAGCCTCTTTTTCCCGTTGGAGGTCTATCAGTCGACTTATGACTTACATCAGTCGACTGCCGCTGATTCTAACGGCTTCTGAACAGCCGGATTCGCGGGATTTGCCGTCGTCATCGCTAATGGGAAGACTATCGATCGGCGACCGCCAATGATGGCGATTCGATTGATCGCCCGTGGCCCGATCGGCTCACGGCTACGGCCTTCGCTCGTGGCGATCGCTAATAATGGCGATCGCCCGGCTATCGCGATAGTCGGGTGCAGTCGACTCTCGTGATTCGGCGATAACCCCATTCGACCGCCAAGAGCTCTCTACCTCTAATCGCATTTTAAAGGCGATTCAGACCGACATCATGTTCGGATCGGCACACACCAAGTGACTAATTCATACTTGAAAACATACCCTAAGCCTAGACTTAACCTTTTAGCTTCTCCATCAGCCTTGCGCCTCTAGGATTTCTCTGAGTCCACGACTCCATCCATGCGCTTGCCTTCAAAAGTTTCATTCGGTTTTGTCATGCTTTGGGTTTCTTCTTTGCCAAAGTACGCTTGGACTTTACGCTGCCAAGACTACACGTTTGGACTCATGCCGCCAAGACTTGCCTTTGGTCTTTCTTTGCCAAGGACTACTTGGACTTTATGCCGCCAAGACTACATGCTTGGACTTACGCCGCCAAGACATTTCTTTTGACTTCTCTTTGCCAAGATCACACTTGGACTTGTCTTTTACCAAGTCTTCATACTTGGATTTTCCTGTCACTTAAACATGTTCACAATTAGATCACAAAATATTGCCTAACTTAGATGATTATCCAAACATCAAAATATATAAATGCTTGGGGCATTGTTGCACCAACAGGGTTGACCCGCCTAACCCACAACCCGCCTTAGGTTGGGTTGGGTTGGAAATTTCTCAACCCGTTGAGATGGCGAGTCGGCCCGCCTCTCTCCACTAAATATTGGATTTACGACGGATTGGCTCGCCCCGCCATGGGTCGGCCCGTTTGACAGTTCTAGGCTTAACCCATCCCCCACTTTGATGCTCGGATACCTCTAAATCTAGAGTAAAATTTCAATCGATTCTATTTTAATAAATTCAATCAATTTAATTTTAACCCAATGCTCACCCTAGATTAGTCTGAAACTTTTTGAAATAATTTATTTTTATTTTAGTTTTGGAATGAGTATTTAAATTCGAACAAAACATTTGTGCCTGATCATATTAGACCCCAGGCAAAGACATATCTATAACGAACAGAGGTCGATTTCGAAGTTTCATCGCCTGAGTTTCCAATGACCTCTATCTACCTGTGCAGTTGTTAATTGTACTCTTAATTTATCTTTTCTATCAATAGAGACAATCGAAAAAGACCGTTAATATTTTTTATTACTGAATTATTTTTATTGGTCAAGGCATTAAAAAATGGACCCAGTTATGAACTGGCCTGGCCCCGCCCATTCAACGCTCAGAAAAGAAAAGAAGTGGCCCATTTAAGGAAAATCGACGGGGAAGTAATCGTCAGAAAATTAGGGTGTACAATTGTGGAGGGGAGGTTTGGATTCGGCAACCAGGGAAGCATAGGGACGTCTCCGATCATGGTGGCTTCGTCGCTCTCCTCGTCGTCGTCGTACACGTCTTCTTCTGAGTCTGGATCGGAATCGTTCTCTTCCTCTCATCGTCGAGATCGCCGACGCCTTCGGGCCCACCGTGGGGAAGGCGGCGATCTTAAGGTTCGGAAGGAGCACAAATCGCGGAGCAAGCGGAAGCGCAGGCACCGTCGATCTCCCAGCGACGACTCCTCTCGTTCCAGTGGGTACATTAAGGATCGAGGGCCAGTGCTTTTGATCAGGTAGCTGCGGTAGTTTCTATCTATCTTAACATCATGCTCTGGTACAATTCGAATATTTGGGAAGTTTGACCTGTTGATAGATTTGGGTAATTTATTCAAAGATTGTTGTTCGAATGAATTGTTTACCCGAAATGGATCTAGTATCTTTTTAGTTAGTTAGATGGTTTCTGTGTTTTTTCTTTTTTGACCATTTGATACCTCAATATTTCAGTTAATAAGTATAGTTACCCTATGAATAAAGTTCTTAATCATGTTTGTTTGTCCTGTAGTTCTTAGCACCAATTTGGATTCCTAATCAACATTGAGTTTCTCTTATCTCGTACTTTGTCAATGAATTGGTATTGTGGACAAATCTTCTTTCGAGTAAATCTTTTTTTTGTTTTTGTTTTTGACAACGCACTAGTGATATCTAGTCTGGTATTGATTACATGGATTTTCTTTTTATCGGTTAGTTTGGTAAAAAAATCACTACAAGAGTTGCAACCTAAGATGACTTATTTTAATTGCATGATGTGCCTAAGGTTGGTGATTGAGGGTGCATAATTCATGTGTAGAGGCATATCCAACAGTGGCAGCTGACCCCATGTCAGATGTTTTTTGATATTTCATTGGATAGACCTAGTGTGCTTAGCCGATTCTACCAGTTAACAAAGGAGGACGTGGAGGTAATATTTACTGCTCTCCATTGCCCATGGTCACAGTACTTCCACATCCCTCTTGCAGGGCCATAGTCACTCTGCAACGACCAAACCAATGAAATTATGTAATTCTAAAGTCAACAAGGACCCACATTTGGGTGATTGAAAAATGTAAGCTTGTGCTTCTATTGTTTGGGGTGATTGCACTTATGTGATGTCTTGGATTGTGATTATTGACTCCAGTTAATGGTGCCCCCACTCTTCTTCCATATAGTTCTTTTCAGCTCTTTCAAGCCAATGCAATGTGTGAGTTGCGATGAATGGCTCACAGTTGAAGAATTAGCTCCTTAGCTCTTCTTTGTCATTGCAATGACAAGGCACTTCATGAAAGGTCCCCGTGGAGTCTCTTGGCATCTTGCTAGGAATGTTGCAATTGGACCAATGTGACATTCATATATCTTAGTAAGTTCATAGTCTCCATTTGACACCTGGACTTGCACCTCAACCTATAAAGTGTTGTACAGGTTACCAGTGAATTACTTTTTTTTTTTGGGACGAAGGATGCCTGCTATAGCAAGAGTTCCATTAAATTGGTTATGTTATCAGTGGTCATCCTAGTTTGTTGCCATTTGATTCTTGGCTGAGGTGACTTCTTTTGTTAGTGGTTTAAATGTTGGTGGCAAATCTTTACACTTCTTTGAGGTTAAGTCTTGGACTACTGATATTTAATTGTAAAAAAACAGAGTTGTGTGTCTCTGTCTCTGTGAAATGACTTATTCAATAACTGGTACAAGTTGTGCATGTACTCCCACACACTGGGATTGCTGGTGCTGGTGCTGGTGCTGTTGCTGTTTGGTAAGACCAACTTTGAGTAATGCATAGGGGCATGTCCTAGTCCCCAAGGCTGTCCTTGTGGTAGTTTGGCTGCTTCCGATCAAATCTTGGGTGTGGTTGGTTCATTCACGTGGACAACGATTCATCCTCAATCTTCATGCTCATGTGAGATTCTCTTTGCAATTGGGTGGCATTGCCGTTGGACATCTAATTGCCCTTTTGCAAGATTCTATCTTGTAGAAGGCTTTTGATTTTTGCATCAAAGCCCATGTCTAGTGCTAATTGTCAAATGTGGCCCGTTGGAGTGGAAAGTGTGTTGGGAGTTAGGATGTCTTCATACTTCCGCACGAACTTCCATGCCTTTCTCCTTCTTGTGATATATGAAGAGGACAACTCAAGGGGGGGTATAAAGAACTATCCAAGGAGGAAGAATTGGAATCTCTAACAGGGGATTACTATCCTTTTCACTCTTTGTCTAACTTATATTAATTGGTCTTGGTCTATGTCTGCTTTTGTGTTTGTTGCATGATTATTTGTTGGTAGCACAACTACCAAATAGCAATGCTACATGTCAAGTCCTTGATGCCCCATATAAAGCTTGAGATGCCTGAATAATTACTCAAGAGACCAATGAACTTAAAATTTATTGTCTTTGTACATTTGTTACACTAAGTTGCCAAAGTCTGCAAATGATTGCTCTTGGCAATAATCTTGCCGTTTTCCTTTTTCTTTCTTTTTCTTCTGTAATATGCTATTGTACCAGCAAAATCGGTATAAATTGTTTGGTGTACATCATCTCTTTAAATAGTCAATTTTGTTCCCATTTCTATTTGACTGCAGTGATGAAAGCACTTCTGATGGCGAGAGCCGCCGCAAGAAGCACAAACACGAGAGGTCTAAGAAGGTAAACTCTACCACTGGTTGTATACATGTATATTCACAGATCGACAGGCAAGTTTTAACATCTTTATTAGCCCAAGGATAAAGAGAGGAGAAAGAAGCATAAGAACAAGGATCCGAAGCATAAACACAAAGAGGTAGGTCGTAGTGTTCTCGGTACTTAATGTGGATTCACATTCTTTTTCATTGTTTTGGTTGGAAATGTATTTATTTAATGGTTGAGTCAGTCAGAGTGGTTTTGAGAGAAACCCAACCTGCCCAAAATCCTGAAAAAAAAAAAATCTGTTTTTTTGGGGGTTGGTTGTTGGATTTTTCAATTGGATACATCAGTTTTTCCCCTCCCACCCATTACACCATATGGTAATTGCCAGTTAGCTTAGCCTATATGGTCATCAAGCTCATCTGTCTGGGTAGCACCTTTCATCTCTAA
Source organism: Wurfbainia villosa (assembly GCA_025175895.1). Classification (NCBI taxonomy): domain Eukaryota; kingdom Viridiplantae; phylum Streptophyta; class Magnoliopsida; order Zingiberales; family Zingiberaceae; genus Wurfbainia; species Wurfbainia villosa. The sequence continues at coordinate 104,196 of JAKLTH010000288.1, forward strand.
TGGTAGTATTTTTTTGATAATATCTTATGGTATTTGCTGCCTGTTTTTTTGTTGGCTCTTTGATATTGGAGCTGGGGCCTGTGAATGGGTGGTGGTGATTGGATTGGCTTTTGCATATTTTTCTTTGGCAATGGGAGTTCCATACAGAAACAGCAGACTGAACGTTGTGGCAGTCCTGTCCAACTATCCAAGGTACTGCTATCCAAACCGACCTCTTCAACCTTAATTCTCATTCCTTCCTCTCTTATGGTATCATTGCCATTTCATTTTCCGGTTCCAAATCCTTAGTTCCTTGGCCGCGACAAAGAGGATGGTGGTGTCCGACGCAGTGCTATCTCCGGTAAAAAGGTGAGAGAAATGTGTGTGTTTGTTGTCGATCAATTTCGATGGGCTATTGATATGGTTAACTTGTATTCCTTGTATAGATTCTCATGAAGCTTGATAAGTCGAAGGAAGACAAGATGGCCGAGAGCAATCGCAATGAGCTGCTGAAGTTTCTGAATGCTAGCTACGATTAATCCTTGACTGTTGTTCGAGGTAGTAGGTGCCTGGTGAAAAATATCGAACGAAAATTTGCCTAAAATATACATGTTTCATATTATGATGGAAAGCTTGTTGTCCCCCGTCGTGTAAAGTTATCGTACATTGGACGATTTCCATGACGACATTTTTAATTCTCGGTAGTTTATTGATTCATTGCATAAGAGCTCATGCCATGTTTCTTGATTGAATATTTTAATTTACATAAGCATATGTTTGTTGTTAATGTAATAATTTTTCAACAACATCAAAGTTGGTAGGATATAAAATCTTCAACATCCCTTATAGTCGTGCATTTTTTTTTTCCTTTTAAAATTTTCCATTTAATTCCGGTTGATATATATATATATATATATATATATATATATATATATATATATATATATGTATGCTCGGCGATGGGTTTATGTGTGCGATTGCAATCCGTCATTCGTTCCATCGTGTGTGACGCATGATCCATCATCTATTCATCTGATTGTGTCGATCGTGGAAATGTACAGTAATTTCTCATCTGTGTGCCTGAGCATGCTCGCTCGAGCACTCGTCGTCGCTTGACATCATCGGAATTTGATTGAATTTGGTCATGATTTAGTTGCAATTCGGTCGGATTTTCATCACAATTCGATTAGAATTTATCACGATCTGATCAGACTCCGACTCCGATTGGATCGCAGTTAGATTCTGGTGATGTCGAGCACCTTCTTGGGTGGTGCTCAAGTGCATAGAAGAAATCTCAATCACCACAATCTGGGCAGAATTCGGAGCGATTGAATGGCATAGGCGAACTCTTAGGGTTTAGGCGTCGGGTTATAGCACACACCGCCTTGGGGTTTGGCTCGACGACGAAGGAATTAGATGACGCATGGATGAGGTGCAGATGGAATTGGACTGTCACACGTGTGTATGTGTGTGTATATATAGAGAGAGATTTATCTCTATATAATTCATCCGTGAGCATCTCTATTATCCATCGTTCGATCGGGTGTGTACTATAATCTAATCCTTAAATCCTAGGGGATTGGATGGTGGATAATGGAGATGTTCACAGATGAGTACGGAGATGCACAGTATTTCTCTCCCGACGATCTTCGGGCAAATTCTTCATTGTTGATCGCTATCCACACTATAGTTCAGCCCTTGAACCCGTCGAAGTCATCATTGTCGTCCGACCAATTGAACTGCGATCAAATTCTGATCGCCAACATAGTAATTTCGTCGAAATTCAATCGTAGTCCAATCACAATCTGACTACGGTCCGATCGTACCCACTATCAGATTCAGACTGAATCGCTGTCGAAACTCGATTGTGATTTGATCGGAATTGAAATCCGATCGGATCGTGATCGAAATTCATCAGATTGTGACCGTTAGCGGCCGCTATCTTGGTCACGTAAATTCCTAATTTTTTATGTCGTTTAATTTACATTTCTAAAAAAACATCAGTCAGTCTAAGGTTATGTAAATTATCTAAGTAAACAGTTGTTATATAGTTCATGACAACACGTGGTTTTGGTAACCAGCCTTGCAATTGTAATATAACTTTTTGTTTACTTGAAGCTGCTATTTTGCCCGTGTTGTATAAAAATCACGTAGTAAATTCTAATCCATTTTAGCATTGTTATAATTAAACTTTTGAAACTCAAAACATAGGTAGGTATTCTAGTTTTACATAGGATCTAGTAAATAATACCCGTTACATTTCATCAATAATCACTAATAAGCATGTAATATTTGTTAAGTTAATACAACAACAATAATGTCGATTGAAATTTTGAATTGTATAAGTCTTAATATAATTGTAAAATTATTGTCTTGTTAGAGATCACATATTAGAATCATAGAAATTTCATGTGTTGAAACCAAATTTTTATTATTTTTTTAGGCGTCGTTTCCTGAATTTATCACTAATGTGTAGGATGGGACTTTAGGATGTAATTTCTGTCGACACTTATTTCAATTTAACCCGACGCAGAGTTTAGTTAGGTGGCGATTTGATTTGAGCGTAAAAATAAGAATGAGAATGAATTTGATAGTATGATTGAATAGAAGTGGATCGATCATCGATGACCGACGATCGTTGACAGTCGACGGTCGTCAACGGTCGATGGACGATCAGCGGTAGCCAGCAACCGTCGACTATCGACGGCTCAGTGGTCGACGGTTGACAATCGGGGACCAGCGGCCCGTGCTCGTCGATCGGCGACCGTCGACGTCCGGTGACCATCGACAATCGACGATCGACGATCGACAATCGACGATCGACGACTGACGATCGTCGAACGGGCGACAGACGACGACCATCGAACGACGACGAACAACAACAATAAGCGAAAGAATGAAATCCAAACTCACCATTTATGGTGAATTTTATAGATTCTCAAATAATTAAAAATCATTCCAAAATTTCAATCACAAACCTATTAACCAAACACCGTATATAATTCTTATTCCAATTCTTTCGTTTCAAATCCATCGACCAAAAGTCACATTAAACTTCATGATATAATAAGCTCTATTAAATTTATTTCACAAAATCACGACGAGAGTTATAGGAGTAAATTGAAAGAACGCAATAAATAATAATTAAATTAATTCTTCGTCTAGCACATGCCGTCTCCTTCCGTGCATTGTGAAGATAACGTTTGGATTTGGAGTAACTTCCGCTCTTTGCTCTCCCTTCTCGTCTGCTCCCGGCCGCCCTCCTCTTCCTCAGCCATAATCGGAGGCAGCCATTCTCGATGGACCTCACCTCCAATTCCGCCTCCTCGGCGACTCTCGGTCAGTACATGATGATCCCGTGGTGTTTCTTGAATAAGGATTAACTGATTAAGAATAGATCCCGTGGTGCTACGAGACATGTCGATGTCGTTTGTTTTTCAAGTTTGCTACATTTTGTAATAAATCGAGCATGGTGCAATGCTAAGATGGCTGCAATGTTTCTGTTATCATGTTGGGTGTGAAGAACATGATAGCTGTGCATCTTAAAATGAATGTTCGCCCAAATTGCGTCTCACGTACTGTTTAAAGTCTAGCCATGTGGTACTGGACTATTCATACTGATTTAAAGTAATTTTTGTCTAGCCATGTGGTATTGGACTATTCATACTGATTTGAAGTAATTTTTCTTGTTATTTTTAGTCAATAGGGATATTTTTTTTATTGTTAAAAACCTTCATAACTGGGAACCTGATTTGATTTTATCTTTGAACTTTCTTTCTGATTTTTTTTCCTTAGTTGACGAAAACAGTATTTCTTGCAGTAGTAACTTAACTGGCCCTAGAATTGTGCTATACGGTCATTGTTTTCTAACTGTTCTGTCATCCTGCAAAACTATTGCTCACTGTATTGGTTAAACTATAGCCATACTTCTAATGCAGTGTGTTTTCTTGTTGGTTTGAGTTAATACCAACGGTTTCAGTGTTGAAAACTTGGTTCAGTGGGAATATGATTCAACTATATCTTCCGGATTTTGTTTCTGAATTTTTCATTAGTCGTAGAAAACAGTAGTTAGTTCTTACAGTAGTAATTTAAATGGCCCGAGAGTTGTGTGCTATGATCATTGTTTTCTAAATATTGTTCTATCTCACTTGTGAAGGAAAGAGACCTCAGTTTTGTGGAGAGCTGGAAAACTGTTGAAGAACCAATCTTTCCAAGTAAACCAGTTGATGTTTCCAAAAAAAATTTTAATAATTAGATTCCAACACAACAAAGCAGGATCTGGTCAATTATTAGAGCTTCTTAATATTTGATACTTTGTACACTCAATTGGGGAGTTCTATTCATAACTCATGAGAGCATGAAATATATATGTAAATAGAACAATATATGTAATTAGATAAAAAAATTTGACAGTCTGGTTTTCTATGGTTACAGAACTCTAAGTGGGTTCTTGAAATGATATATGTTTCATTAAATTCTCTCTCACTCTCTCTTTTAATTTTAATTTTAGTTTTTTATGTATCCGTTGGTCACAAAGGAAAAGTCTCTTACCACCAATTTTGTTTCTTACCATGCTAAACTCAGTTCATTATATAACCATCAAACATCTTAATTTGCAATTTATTTATCCTGGTTTATAAAGGATAGCCTGGTGCATGAAGTTCCCACCCATTCAGATCCCGATGAAGGGTTAGATCATATTGGATCTATTGTATGTTGTCTTAATTATCTTGCATTGCAAGGGGTTGTATCCATGACTTGAACTTGTGACTTCAAGGTCACACGCCAACAACTTTATCATCGTGTCAAGACTCTCCTTCATTTATCCTGGTTTATAGAAAAAAATAAATTCATAAACTGCATGTTGAGTTTAACATGACTTAATATTCAATATACATTTACGTTTTCAGGTTTGTGAAATGTGCTTCTAATTAATTGTTTCAGGAATTGCAATCAACGCTGGATTAAAAAAGACATCTTTTGGCGTTATTGGGCCGAATGATTTGTTAATCGTGGGTCCTGGTGTTCTTGGTCGTATTGTGGCTGAAAAGTGGCGACAAGTAGGTTGAAGTAATTGAAGAATATATTTGAACTCTCATCACTTATGCTTGCCATTATTCAATATAAACATCTCTAATATTTCCTAATAAATAATTTCTCTTCCAAAATATTTCAATTCTCACGGAGGACAATAATCTTGAGATTTGAATATACAATCTAGACTTAACAAGGGTTTGCAATTTTTGATAACTATAAAAAGATGATGAACTAGCTTAATGGTCATTAGTCTCTCATGTCTGTGTCAATTTTCATCCTGCTATGGACCTTTCTATATTTGGAGGTGGATGATATAACAATTTAGCCTGATCACAAAGCGAACAAATTTTTTTTTGTTTTTTTAATAATAGATGTAAGCAGTGATCTTTACTGACTGTCATACTAGCATAGTTTTGCTACTGGTTGAAATAGTTCCAACAATTTATATCACAATTGCCATAAGTTTACTCTTAAGGTTTGCCTTCGAGTTGTTTAACTTAATTGAACAGAAGGGCAATCTGGTGAGTCACTTTGCAACAACTCAGAATTTAAGTTTTCTAAAGGTGAAGGATCTATTGAAATCAATGAGATTCTTTCACAACTCATCATCTGAGAAGAAATCCACACAATAATCTACTGATTTTTTTTCTTACATATCCAACAACATTGGGTAAGATATGATGGATCTATAATTTTTGTACATCATTGTGTTTCTTTCTCTGTTTCTAAATTCCATTTTTCATTTTAATAGAACTCAAGTACCATGATAATGTCCTATAGATGCTTTCAGAATATCCAACTACTTTGTAAAACTGTTTCTCATTGATGATTAGGAACACCCTGATTGCCAGATTTTGGGACAGACGATGACCACTGATCATCATGATGAATTGATCAAAAGTGGTATAATTCCCTCATTGAGAGGATCAGAGCCATACTGCAAGTTCCCTTATGTTATATTCTGTGCTCCTCCATATCCAACCACTGATTACCCTGGTGATGTCAGGTGTAGAAAGACTTCTAGTATTTAAGATTTTCTTTAATATTCAGAAGGTTTTCAATGGATAAGCAAGACATAAATTTATATGATTAACATAAGTTTCTTCATGTTTCGGTCAAAAGCCCCTTTTCATGTCTCACGACTCTCATATTATAGTATCTTCTAATGGGCGTGATGCAAAACAAAGAATGCATTTTGATAATTATCATTAGGACTTTTTCCTTTCTTTTTAAACTTTTATTAATAGGAACAACGATAACACTACTGATTCTCTATTGGTTTCTTTAGCATAAATCTAGAAGTTCTTATCAAGATTTGCTTGAACACAGATTTGATTCCATTGCACGTGGCAAATATCTGTCTTTATTAACTTAAATCACTAACAAGTGCAGTGTTATCCTTAAGTTGCTTTGGGCTTATTGTGCTTGGACATCAGTACAAGTGTGTAACATGGATGCGAATCCAAGTGTTCAACAAAGTTGTTTTAGATGCACCTATCAGTTGTCTATTCAAAGAATCAGAACGGGTACAAATGACCAGTGTATTAGAGTGATTTCTTTAAAATAATGAACGACCAGAATTCGCATGCCAAGAAATCCAATGTTAGTAGACAGTGGAGTTCCTTATTCCATAATACCACTAGAAACTCCTGTGGGCATATAAAGGAAAGAGGCTAGAGCTGACTTAAGCATCTTGGTCCAGGATGGCAGGAGAAATGTTCTATGAACGGCTGAGACAATGATAGATTATAGTACTAAATTTTCCTATGACTTTGTATGATGATGCTTGTTGTGCATGAAGTGGGATAAAATCATAACCATCTGTTTGCACGAAAGCATCTCATACACACTGTTTGCATCTCCTGAGATGTCAGTTTTGGCATTTGATTACTTACAAGCTGACTAGACCATCTACAAGATAATCCTAATTCACAAATGCTTATAGAAGTGAAGATTCTCAAGCAATTGACAATTTTGCATGTGTTTTGCCATACTGAAATATATTCTGCAATCAAGATTGGACTTCTTTCATGGGATGTTCTCATGCTTCCTAGCTTGGTGGATGATTTTATTCATATTGTTCAAACAATCTATATGATTTTATTCATATCTTTTCCTCAAGACTGGAAAAGGATACAAAAATGCATAACATGAATGACTGATGAGCAATGACAACAAACAGATTAGCATCGTCAAACTGGAGCGGTGAAGGTTCTTTCCTGTTTACATCAAGTACAGCTGTATATGATTGCAGTGATAATGGTGTCTGCAATGAGGTATTTCATCCAAAATAATGATGATTTTGTTTCTGGTTACATAATTAATTCATGTCAAAACATTCTCTTTGACATCTTTTTTTGGAAATAAATGGTTCACTCATTGAAACTAGAAACACCTTCCCGAGAATAATCAAATATCAATAAGTTGAATATGTTTAAATACTTTGTGCTCCACAATCAATTCGAACTAACACTACCTTTTTTATTCTTTGTCGATGTTGTTGTATTGCTGCTGTGAGTGTTTCTTCAGTGTTTATTTGTTGTCCTTTTCTGTAGGACTCTCCGCTGGTGCCTGTTGGGAAAAGCCCACGTACTGATGTCCTTCTAAATGCAGAAAAAGAAACTCTGGATGTTGGGGGCTGTGTGGTGAGGCTAGCAGGGCTATATATATCCTTGCTGCAATTTTCCATAGTCTCAGAGCAAACTTTAACTAGATTAAACCAACTTCACTGATATAATTTTCATGAGTTGTAATAGTGATATATCCTGTGATTGTTCATCTTAACTATTTATACAAAGAAGATAAAGGTGCTCATGTTTACTGGTTGGGGAAAGGAACTGTTGATGCTCGCCCAGATCACATACTAAACCTTATTCATTATGAGGTCCTACTTCTTTCCATTCTCGTCTGTTTTTGTTTTGTTTTCTTGTTTCTTTGGTGTATGGCAATGCAAAAGCAATTCATTAGCATTCTCGACTTTATCTTGCTCAAGCATGTGTTAGTCACCAGCAACTAAATCATTACAGCCGAAGCAGTTTGTTCTTTTTCATTTTTTCCCCCTCTGATTGTGCTACTTCAAAACAGAAACTGATCAAGTTGCAAGCGTGTAAAATCTTCCTTGTGGGTGCGATTTAACTTTGTAGCTAAATTATGATTTTTACACGCGGGTTCCATGTTCATAAATTTCAAGAACAAGGTCTCCATTATTTTTTCTGCCTGTACATGTAGATCATTATATTCTTTCAACTGTTCTAGATCTCCATCTTGTTCTGTGAATACTAATCTTATTTACAATTTTCATATATTGGCCAATCGTGGAGGATCTTATTCTTCATCGACTCCAAATGTTTTTTTGATGTTGTCAGGACGCAGCTTCCATTTCAGTGGCTATCATGAAAAAAAAGCTTCGTAGCCAAGTTTTTCTTGGATGCGACAACCATCCTTTATCCAGGTCTAATTATAGTGATATTTATCTTTCAAGTCATTTCAGCACAATTGTTCATTTTTGTGGCTCAGTTTGTGCATTTAAATTGTTTTTCATAATTTTTTTTTTGCACAGTCTGATTATCTTCGCTGCCATTTGCACAGGCAAGAAATCATGGATTACGTGAACCAAAGTGGAAGATTTAGCATGAAATTCCAGGGTTTTACAAGTAAGATTCTACATTTCTTAGACCACTCACTTCTCAAGTGCAGATTCTTCATCGACTTTAAATTTACCAGCAAGTGATGGCCCACTTGGGAAGAGGATGAACAACTCAAAAACACGCACCGCTCTTGGATGGGAACCCAAGTTCACAAACTTTCCTGAATTCCTAGGGGTTATGAATTTATAATCATGGAATCGACTCGATCATCAGATTATAAGTTCATTCTATACCGGATCAAACCGGAATAGGGGTTATGTACATTCTTATTATGAGGATGTAAATAGATATTATGTACCATATTCACTTCTTTTGGGGGCTTCTATTATACATCTTTTTGATTTTGAAGGCAACTCACAGTAAGTCAGTCTGGTAGATAATAGCACGTGAGAAAGCAATTTACCTTTTATCTTGGCCAGGTGACTGCTTCTGGCGTTGTCAATGTGAATCAACGAAGTAGCATATGTTGAACATTGAAGGGTGTTCAATGAGTCGAGCAAAGGAATATTTGTTTGTTTCATTGCAATTGACAGATTCTGCAAATGGAGTCGACAAAATATTTCACATCGTGATAGTATTTTTTTGGTAAACATTCCTAGTTCTAACTCTTCCTTTATAAACTTAGACAAAGGAATACTTATTTATTTGCCTATTTCATTCCTGAATCAAATGCACTGTCACTGACCTTTGCGTGCAGGATTGGTTATATCTTATGATTGCTTTTCACCTGAAAACACAAATTATGCTTAAGCATGCTTAACGGATTGATTCAATCCGAAATTGAATCAGAATCAATCTGTTAAATTCGGAATTAGAATCGATTCAAATAAACTGATTCTGGAACCGAATTAAAACCGTTTCAATTCTGATTCGGTTCGATTCCAATCGATTTCGAAATTGATTCAGAACCTTTTGGGGACAGATTCTGGTTCCGATTTGGATATGGATTCGATTGCTAATTTAAAGGTGAAAATTCTTAGCATACTAACATATCTATAAAATTATTTTGTGATAAAAAAAAATAGAATCATCAGATGAATTTAAAAGTTCAAGTTCGAAGAAGATGATCCAGAACCATTTCGAAATCGGTCCAGAACTATTTCGGAACCGATCTGGATTGAATTGATTCCAAAGTTAAAATTTTGAAATCGGAATCGATTCGGAATTGATTTTGAACCGATTCGGACCGATTTCAACATAAACGAATTCGAAACCGATCAAAACTGAATCGGAACCCATAAACATGCCTAATTATGCTTTCTAATCAGAATGTGTCAAACAGAGATATTATAGAAGCAACAACAAATCCTAGAAATATTTCGAGTGATCAGGATCATATGAAATCTTTTAACACAACACATTACAGTCCTAATATTAGAACTCTCAAGCAGTCCTAATATGTGTTCAACTCTGTATCTCTTCTTTGCTTGAGGATTGCCTGTTACACCACTTCGATTCACAAAACTCAAAAGTCCTATGTCTGGTTTTTACCACTTTCAAGTAATCCTTCTAAGATGTGCTCAATTCTGTATTTCATGACTGGCTGACCGAACCGGGTCTTCTTAAACATCTTTTCCCTCTGTGCCTTCCTTTTGGCTTCATTTTTGGCTCTCTCTTCGTTCTTTGCTTGAATGATTGCCTCCCTTTCAATCCTGGCTTTCTCATCTTCAGCATGCTTCCTCTCGTACTCTTCTTTTAAGCTTCGGAAAATCTTCTTCTTTCTTTTACTTTGCATCTGCAGATTCTCAGTTTGATCTTCCTGCAAATCCATTAAAAAGTTCAGAATTAGGATTTATAAATTATCATGCTGCCAAAGAAAATATACCCTCATGGTCACTTTAGGGATGATAGTAGATACCTAAAAAAATCAAGCATTGGAGGGTACAAGAACAACTCCAGTCAATTTCAAATATCCAGTTATACATAATAATTGGGGCCAGATTGGATTCGGATTCACTTAACTTGGAGCACCCAAACTAGCACCCAAAAATGGCAATACCTACTCACTTAATGTCCGGTAAACCAACAAAATTATTAGGTGTTTAAACCTTATAGAAAGTGTTTTCAACACTTGGAGAACACTTGATATCTATTTAGGTAAATTCTATTTTTTCTCTAATGGCATAAGAAAGCAAAGGCCTATACAAACGTATATTAACATATAAAAGTCTTTTACAGGAGTACTCAAACCATTATCATTACTAGGGGTGCCGACCGAACCGATTAAATCAAAATCGAATAAACCGATTTTTTTTTAACAAACCAAACCGACCGAACTTTTCAACAAAACCGAACAAACCGAACCGATAAAAAAACAGTTAATTAGATTGAAACCGAACAAACTGAATTTTTTATCATCAATCGACTGATTATGGTGAGTCGACTAATGTGAAATATCAATCGACTGATGATGGTGGAGATCGTGGGGCTCGAGACAATCAGTCGATTGATTTAATCGTGAGTTCATTAATCGACTAATATGACAAACCAATCGACTGATGGCCTCTAGTTCGGTTTAATCCGTTTAACCAATTATTTTTGTTTCGAAACCAAAATCGAACCGATTAAATCGATTTTTTTTTAAAAAAAAATGAATTTCCGAATAGATCGAATTGAAAAGTTTAGTTTGGTCGTGCGATAAGTAATAGCTACCATGTTTCATCAGTGAAAACGATACAATAATTATGCAAAAACAAGTCTAAAGGAATAAACAACCACAACATACCTTATCATCTAAAGTCGTTGGCAGATGTTGAACGGAAATGTTTTGTTGCGTAACTGCTTTCTTGTACTTCTTCACAAGCTTGGCATTCTTGTAGAATTCCCTTTGTTTTTCTATAATCATAAAAATAAATGGCTCTGACTATTATTAAAAAAATCTCTTCTAATTAGAAACAATCATTAAAAAAAAAAAATAGGCTACTACAATCGCAAAAGGAAAAAAAAAACTCAAGTTTGCACCATGCGAGAATATAGTTTACCAATGCCTCTCAAGATAGGAATTAAACTCGCTAGCTAAATCTTGCTTCCAAGAAAGTGATTTAATAGTTCAAGTGCATCAACTCAAACTTTGCGTCCACCCAAAATACGGCGGAGGTAATCACCCTCCATCGAAATGCCATCCTTGCCCATCTTTGCAGGCGAAGAGCTGGCATATACTTCTGTGTGTCGATGGGAGGGGGAGATTTAGCAGGTTTTGACAAGCAATGAGAGAGTGGAAGAGCCCATGAGCCGATGAGGGAGGGAGGTGCAGTGGGCTCTGGCAGCCGACAGGAGGTGGAGGACGGCGAGGGAAGGCAGGGCTGTTAGACCTGGGGATCATAAGATAATTTTCCATTTCCCCAGTCGTTCCCTCCTCTCATGCTAGACAAATACCAAAACTCCCTTTTTCTCCTTCCCCTTCCCTTATCTTCCACATAGCGGACATCCTTGTGTTTGTGTGTTATTGTACTAGCAAAGGAATTTGATGGTCCTTTCGCTGCAGAATATTAAATTGGAATATTCACATTTTTTCATGACAAAAATACTATTTAAGATCCGTATATCCTTCACGCTTAGCTTGGAGGAATGCTCATGACAAGAGATATCAATTGGAACAAGAAATCCTATTAAAACAACCGCAACTGCTGCAAACTAACAAAACTACAGATCGAAGTCCTTGCTACCGCATGAACGCGATGGACTTCTCGATTCTAGAACTAAACAAATCTCAAGAGGAGCTCAATCAGTTCGAGGTAAACGGGGGAGTGGGAAGGCAAGGGACAGAAGGAACTCACTGATTAGGGCAGGGTTGTAGCCGGAGGGTCTGGATTTGGCGTTGGCGAAGGATTCGAGCGAGAGGCCTTTCCCTCCCAACCGCTGCTCGTTCCTCTTCCTCAGGCGATTCTTCCCGTGGGTCACGCTCGCCGCCTTCAGCCGCCAGCCGTAGCCGCCGTCTCGATTCGCTTGTTTATGCATCCTCCCTTCGCCTTCTGGAACTCGATCGTGCCTTTCTTTTTCTAATAGGGTTGTTATATACGAGCTGGGAAAGATCGGTTCGAACCGAAAATTGAACCGGCGGTGTTATCTCCAATCGGTTAAACGGATTGGGCCGCAAATGCCCGGGCTAAAGGGATCGCGGGTGGGTCGCCATGAAGCCATTTATAGACTTTTAAGTGAGAAACATACGAAAAGCAAGCGATGTGGGACTAAAAGGTGAACTCCATCGCCATGGCTGTTCTGCCCGCAGTCTACCATGACTCCCTCTCTCGACCCTTATACTCCTCTCGCTTATTCTTCTCGATTGATCCTCCTCTTCCTCTGCCCTCGGGATGTCTTCCTTCTCGTATCGACCCTTGCCACACTGGTCTAGTGCAGAAAATTATGCTTCCGATCGATTCTTAAATCGGAGGCGCCCCGAAGAGGTCAGAGAAGGTCCGGAGAGCTTGAAATGGAAAGGCGAGTTAGGGGCGAGGCGAGTTAGACGCGACAGAGCACCTGAATAAGCTCTCGGCGGTTATGGCGAAGGTGGAATCGGCAAGGAAGACGGAGAAAGGAGGGATCTTGTTGCGGATAGCAAAGCGTCGATGGCGAGGTGGAGAGGAAAATTGGTACTCGGTAGGTTGAGGAAGACCACTTCGCCGGTAAAGAAAGAGGTTGTTTGGTGAATAATAGAAAACAGAGGGTGTTTTTGGTGAACTTCCATCAAATCGTATTAAAGGGAAAAGGGGGGCTTAGGGTTTTTGTGGTTCTTCCGCGTTCGATTTCGGTCTGCTTTCCTGTCTTCCAGTTTCGAGGCTTTACCGGAATCCACCCTTCATGGCCACGACGAGAGCTCGGGCGGCAGCGCGATGCTCCCGTGGGATTCGCAGCAGCGACGGGCTCTTCAAACCCATGCGCTCCGATGAGGAGACGTCGTCGTCGGTGGCTTGCACGACGACTCTGCCTGTGACTCCACCTCGGTGGCATTCGGCATGGGTTGGGAATCGGGTAATTCCCTGGAAAAGTGGGAACTTTCTCCAGGATTCGACGTTAGCTATCTCTTGCAACCGAAGATTCTCAACTGGAAATCATCAAGTCGGAGCTGGTGAGGAACAAAAGGGAGTTACTGTTGATCAAGTTTGCCGCATTCTGAATGGAGGTCCTTGGGGACCCGATACAGAGAGAGTCCTTTCTGAGATCCACGGAAAGCCCAATGCAGAATTCATCTATGGCGTGCTAAAGCAGCAGAAGGATTTGAACTTGGGATTAAATTATTTTCGGTGGGTGGAAAACATTACCGGCGAGCCACATGCTTCGGAGGCATATAACTCCCTTATCATGATCATGGCTACAAGTAGGAGATATGATTGTTTGGAAAATATTTTAGGGGAAATGAGTGTTCTTGGGCATAGTTTATGGAACCTTGTCTGCATTGAGTTGGTCACCAGCTTTATCAAATCCAGGAAATTGAAGGAAGCTGTTGATGTGATGCATTTGTTGCGGAAGTTTAAATTCCGTCCTGCCTTTTCAGCTTATACAACACTGATAGGTGCGCTTGCAGATTCTGGTGAACCTGAGTTGGCTCTTACTATGTTCCAGCAAATGCAGGAGATCGGGTATGAAGTTAACATTCAACTGTTTACGACATTGATTCGTGTGTTTGCCAGAGGAGGGAAGCTCGATGCAGCTCTATCCTTGCTGGATGAGACGAAGAGCAACTCACTCGAAGCAGATCTCGTGTTGTATAATGTCTGCATTGACTGCTTTGGCAAAGTAGGAAAAGTTGACATGGCATGGAAGTTTTTCCATGAGCTCAAAACACAGGGCTTGAAACCGGATGATGTGTCTTATACTAGCATGATTAGGGTTCTACTGAAAGCTGGTAGGCTTAGTGAAGCTGTGGAACTCTTTGAAGAAATGGATCAAGAAAGAAAAATTCCATGTGCCTATGCTTACAATACAATGATCATGGGATATGGCTCTGCTGGAATGTTTGATGATGCTTTCAAGTTACTAGACCAGCTAAGAGAGAAAGGATGCATTCCAAGTGTAGTTGCTTATAATTCAATTCTCACATGCCTGGGTAAAAAAGGGAAATTTGACAAGGCTTTGAATGTTTTTGAAGAGATGAAGAAAGATGCAAAACCCAATGTTTCAACTTATAACATAATGATTGACATGCTTTGCTCTCTTGGGAAAGTTGAAGCAGCATATAAAATCAGAGATAATATGGAGGCTGCTGGTTTGTTTCCTAATGTGTTGACTGCGAATATAATGATTGACAGATTGTGCAAGTCAGAGAAGCTTAATGAGGCCTGCAAGATATTCGAAGGAATTAGTCTGAAGGGCTGCACCCCCGATGCCGTGACATATGGTTCACTTATTGATGGTTTAGGCAAGAAGGGTAAGGTTGACGAAGCTTATACATTGTTTGAGAAGATGTTGGATGCGGGGCACACACCTGATTGTGTCATCTACACATCTCTGATCAGAAACTTCTTCAGGCATGGCAGAAAAGAGGATGGCCATAAGATCTACAAGGAGATGAGTAGCCGAAGGTGTCCCCCTGACTTGACTCTTCTAAATACTTACATGGATTGCACTTTCAAGGCAGGCGAAGTTGAAAAGGGCCGTGCCATATTTGAGCACATCAGAGATTGTGGATTGTCCCCCGATACTTATAGCTATTCTGTATTGATTCATGGTCTCACGAAAGCTGGCCATGCACGTGAAACATACAAGTTGTTTTACGCCATGAAAGATCAAGGTTGTGTGCTAGATAGACGTGCATATAATGTTGTCATCGATGGTTTCTGCAAGGCAGGTAAAGTAGATAAAGCTTACCAGCTTCTGGAAGAGATGAAGGCCCAGGGCCATCCTCCCACTGTGGTTACATATGGGACGGTGATAGATGGTCTTGCAAAGATCGATAGGCTTGATGAAGCTTACATGCTATTTGAAGAAGCAAAATCGCTTGGTGTGGTGTTGAATGTAGTTGTTTACAGTAGTTTAATAGATGGTTTCGGTAAAGTAGGGAGGATCGATGAAGCTTATCTGATTATGGAAGAGATGATGCAGAAAGGTCTAACTCCTAATGTGTACACATGGAATTGTTTAATGGATGCTCTAGTGAAGGCACAGGAGATAAATGAAGCGCTTGTTTGTTTTCAGTCGATGAAAGAAACGAAGTGCACTCCCAACACCTATACTTACACCATTCTTATAAACGGTCTTTGTCGAGTGCAGAAGTACAACAAAGCTTTTGTATTCTGGCAAGAAATGCAGAAAAATGGTCTGGTTCCTAATGTGGTCACCTACACAACCATGATATCAGGATTGTCAAAATTAGGGAACATATCGGAGGCTAGTAAACTCTTTGAGAAGTTTAAGGCTAGCGGTATTCCTGACTCAGTAAGCTTCAATGCTCTCATAGAAGGGATGAGCAATGCCAATAGACCGATGGATGCTTACAAGGTTTTTGAGGAAACTCGGCTAAGGGGATGTAAAATCAATGCCAAGACTTGTATGGCTCTCCTAGATGCATTGAACAAGGCTGAATGTCTTGAGCAGGCTGCCATTGTTGGTGCTATCTTGAAGGAGATGGCAAAATCGCAGCATGCTGCTAGATCATTGTAGAGTACACATTGATGCGGTAAAACGAGGTTATCCTTGTCCCAATAAAAGAATTCCCTCAAAATATACATTTGTCTAGTTTTACAAGTTGATGCTCCTGAGAAAACATTACTTGAGCTCCAACATAATAAAGATAGGTTGAGAATCACATATCGGCAATATTGCTATTGATTTTGGTACATCAGTTGGAGAATTCTTACCATTTGTT
>JAKLTH010000289.1:0-165731 GCA_025175895.1 Wurfbainia villosa
AATTTCTCTAAACCAAACCTATCTTATAGGAGAGGATTACCTTTGTTCGTGCCCTTGTTAATCCGCTTTTCCTTTTGTTTGTTGGATCTTTACTTGCGTTCAAGTGTCCGTGCCTCTATATGTATCCACACGAGCAAGCTCTTGTCTCACAAAAGAAAACTAGAAGAGCTCTCCTTTACTTCTTGCTAGAAGTCCCTAAAGGAGAGGAAGAGAGGAAAGGAGAAAGGAAGAAGAAGACTCCTCTTCTTGCTAGCCTACACTCACAAACCCACACAACTAAAGCTTCCACCAAGCTCTCTCACAACCACAACACCAAAAACTCACTATGGCCGGCCACTCCATGGAGCCTTTTATAGGGTTGGAAAAACCCTTCCACCTCCTTCACATTCAATGCAATCCATTGCATTGAGACACACTCAAAAGGGATTTGGCTTCCTTGTTTGGCCGGCCACTTAAGGAGACAAAACCATTTTGTTTCCTTCCACCTTAACTAGCTTAGGTGGATGCTTAGGTGGCATGCTTATGTGGCATGCTTATGTGGCATTCTTATGTGGCATTCATGCATGTTGAATTAATCTTATTAATTCAATTAAGCTTATGTTATCATATTGAATTAATCTTATTAATTCAATTAAGCTTATGTTATCATATTGAATTAATCTTATTAAATCAATAAGGTAACATATTGAATTAATCTCATTAAATCAATTAGCTAAAATTCTCATTAAGCTTAAAGTCCAAAAACCATTTTGTACTTAAGCTTATTCCCATATTATTCTAGTCAAACTAGAATACTCTAATTCCTCTAATTATCATGCTCTTTGTGTGTGACCCTATAGGCTCTCATAACGTTGGCAGTGGATCTAAACTCTTTTAGATACACAAGCAAATGGCGGCATCTAGCAATACATCATTGCTACCCAAGTTACGAGATAAGTCAAGATCCGACTAACCTTTGTGACTACTATAATATATGACCGTGTCCTTCTATCCTTGATATCAGTTGATCAATGAGGCATAGACCGTGTCATCCTCGATCAATCTATGTGTTTCTTGATCCCTGAGTAAACTAACTCAAACAAATGAGCTCAATATCTCATATTGACTCATTCGAGCATGGCCATGCGTTTAAGTAGTTCTACTCAATCAAGGGGCCCACCGATATCACTCCCGTCTTATGGAAGCGATAGATCCCATCTACATCACTCACATCCCTCGCATAATTTGTTACATACCCGATGTCGCCTTTATGGTCCACCACATTCGGGTGACGTTTGACGATACCAAAGTACATAACTCCTTATGTAGGGAACCATAGTGACTTCAGGTCTAAGGACTATTCATACCAATAGTCACATGAGAAAGTTTATGACACTCATATAACGATCCATGAAACTTTCTCATGGCGGGTCAGATCAGTATATATTCTCCAATATATACCCATGTGTCAACTTGATATCATATATCCATGACTTGTGAGATCAAGTCATCAATTGACCTACATGCTAGTCTTTATGTATTAATATTGCCCTTGCATATTAATACTCGACTAGGAACATTTAGGAAAGTGTTCTCTACAGCCTCTCATAATCAATTCTGCCAATTGATGTGCTGTAGATAAGAACCTACTTTTCTAGGGCATTATTATATTTAAATTAGCTTGCACAAGCAAGATGTAAATATAATAACCAATCCTTTGCCTTTATAGAATATGATACAAAATGTTCCCTATTCAACCATCACATGATTGGTTCTAGGGCTATAACTAACAATCTCCCACTAGCACTAGTACCAATCACTGATATCTAATACCTAGTGACCTAGTGTGACCATCATGCTTCCTCTGTGCAAAGCCTTGGTCAATGGATCTGCGATGTTAGCTTACATCGGTACTCTGCATATCCTCACATCTCCTCTATCGATGATCTCGAATGAGATGGGCCGCGATATGTGTTTGGTCGTGATGTGATCGAGGTTCCTTAGCTCTGCAATAGCCCCATTGTTGTCACAATAGAGGTCTATTGGATCTGCAATGCTAGGAACTACCCCAAGTTCAGCGATGAACTTGCGAGCCAACGACCTCCTTTCTTTGCATCGGATCGCAATATACTCCATTGTAGAATCGGAAGCGTGTCTGCTTGAACTCTTCGACTCACGGCTCCACCATTCAGCAAAACACGTACCCGATTGCGATCTATAGTCATCCTTGTATGCTTGGAAGCTTGCATCACTGTAACCCTTCTGATTAGCTCCTCATTGCCTCGAATATCGGAAATATTCTTTCGTTCTTCGTAAGTACTTAAGAATATTTTTGTTGCTATCGATGACTTTCACTGGATCTGATCAGTAGTATCTACTCGTCATGCTCAAAGCATACGAGGCGTCGAGAACAGTACAAAGCATGGCGTACATGATAGACCCTATAGCGGATGCATAAGGGATCTTATCCATGCGATCTCTCTCCTCCTTAGAAGAGGACATTGAGTCTTGAAAGACTCACCATGTGATAAAGCGAAACCCTTTCTTAGAATTTTGCATAGCAAAGCGATCTAGCACTTTATCGATGTATGTACTCGACTTAGGCCAGTAATCTTCTAGATCTATCTCTATAGATCTTGATGCCTAGAATATAAGCGGCTTCACCTAAGTCCTTCATCGAGAAACAATTCCCTAACCACATCTTCCTGGTGGGTGAGGAATATCATTTCCGATGAGAAGTATGTCATCTACATACAAGACAAGAAATACAAGCTGTGCTCCCACTATTTCTCTTGTAGACACAAGGCTCATCTTCATTCTTGATGAAACCAAACTCTTTGATTGCATCATCGAATCGAAGATTCCGACCGAGAGGCTTGCTTTAGTCCATAAATGGACCTTTGCGGTTTGCATACCTTTCGGGATGCTTTGGATCTTCAAAACCCTCGGGTTGTGTCATGTACACATCCTCGAGTAGCTTTCCATTCGAGCGGTTTTGACATCCATCTGCAGATCTCATAATCATGGTAGGTGCAATAGCAAGTATGATCCGAATGGATTTAAGCATCATACGGTGAAAAGGTTTCTTCATAGTCAATACCATGAATTTGTTTGAATCCTTTGTACCAATCTACCTTTATAGGTATGCTTATTACCATCCATGTCAGTCTTTACTTTAAAGACCCACTTACACCCAATGGGTTTTACCCCTTGGTGGATCAACCAAAGTCCATACTTGGTTAGTGTACATGGATTCCATTTGGATCTCATGGCCTCTAGCCATTTCTGAATGGGCTCATCATAGCTTCTTGATAGGATGTAGGCTCGTCGAGATTGATAAGCAATACATCACCGTTGTCATCAAGAGAAAAGAATATCTCTCGGGTTGGCGGATCCTATTAGATCTCTGAAGAGGTTGGTCTACTTGAGCAGTGTTTGCTCCACAACTCTTTGGGCAACAATTCCTCATCCACAACACTTTGTGGTGCTGTTCATTTTCCATGAAGCCTTAGTGTTATCATCATCTTGAACTTCTTCAAGATGAATTTTACTCCACTAGTATTTCTAGAAATAAATTCTCTTTCTAGAAAGACAACATTTACAACAAACACCTTGCCAAGTGTGGGATTGTAAAAGTAATATCCTTAGTTTCCTTGGGATATCCTACAAAATAACACTTATCGATTTGGGTCCTAGTTTATCGAGACTTGGCGTCTAACGTAAGCTTCACAACCCCAAATCTTTATAAAAGACATTTTGGGACTCTTCCCGATCCATATCGTATATGGTGTCTTTTCTCTGACTTTTGATGGGGCGATTAAGTGTGAAAGCGGTGTCTCTAGAGCTAAACCCCAAAAGGAAGTAGGTAGATCGATCGGCTCATCATTGATCGTACCATATCTAATAGAGTCGATTTCTCCTCTCAGATACACCATTCCATTGTGGTGTTCCAGGTGGAGTGAGTTGGGATATTATCCCACACTCAGCCAGGTGATCACGAAACTCTTGACTAAGGTATTCACCACCTCGATCTGATCGAAGTAGCTTAATACACTTACCAAGTTGGTTTTGTACTTCATTCTTGAATTCTTTGAACTTTTCAAAGGATTCCGACTTATGTCTCATCAAATATAAGTAGCCAAATCTACTCATATCATCAGTGAAAGTAATAAAGTACTTATAGCCTCCTCTGGCTTTGACATTGAAAGGGCCACATACATTAGTATGTATGAGTCCTAACAAGTCCGTCGCTCTCTCGCCATGTCCACTAAATGGAGTTTTAGTCATCTTTCCTAAAAGACAAGACTCGCATACCTCATATGATTCAAAATCAAATGAGTCCAATAATCCATCTTTATGGAGTTGGGATATGCGTTTTTCATTTATGTGACCTAGCGACGATTGCGAAGATATGTTTTAGTTCAAATCATTCGATTTGAACCGTTTGGTATTTACGTTATAAATTGGGTTATCTAAATCTAGAACATAGAGACCATTCATAAGTGGTGCATTACAATAGAACATTTCATTTAAATAAATGGAACAACATTTGTCCTTTATTATAAAAGAAAAGTTTTTCTTGTCTAAACAAGATACAGAAATTATGTTCTTTGTTAATGCGGTACATAGCACTCCTCTAGTTCTAAGATAAGCCCAGTGGGCAAAGACAAAGAATATGTTCCTACAGCTACAGCAGCAACTTTTGCGCCATTGCCTACTCGTAGGTCCACTTCACCCTTTGCCATTATTCTACTATTTCTCAGTCCCTGCACATTAGTACAAATGTGAGATGCACATCCGGTATCTAATACCCATGTAGAAGAAATAGATAGATTAACTTCTATAACGTGTATACCTGAGGCAGAAGTCCCACTTCTCTTGTTCTTTACTTCCTCAAGGTAGACTTTGCGATTCCGCTTCCGAGTGTCGATCTCGCAATGGAAGCAGTCCCCTTCCTTAGGTACTTTACCTTTACCCTTTGAAGTGGATGAATTGGCCTTGCCTTTGGCTTGGGTCTTACCCTTGCCTTTGCACTTACCTTTGTCCTTCTTGACCATTAGTACATTACTAACTTTCTTCTTGAGATTTGGTTGTGATTCTTAACATCTTTGAGAATCTCGAGCAAAGGTTTATCAATTTCATTCATGTTATAATTCATGGCGAATTGATTGTATGCTTCCGGCGATTGCGAGGATAACATCGATTTGCCAATTCTTGGCTCAGTGGAAAACCTAGTCTTTCAAGGTGCTCAACGTACCCAATCATTTTAAGCACGTGAGTTCCTACAGGTGTTCCTTCTTGCATCTTGCATGCAAAAAGAGCCTTAGACACTTCAAAACGCTCGTGCCTAGCTTGTCCTTGATATAGTTGTTTCAAATGCTCAACCATATCATAGGCATCCATGTTCTCATGTTGCTTACGAGTTCATGGTGGCAAGCATAAGACATGACACATCTAATCGTCATCTTGATGCTTCTTATAAGCATCCTTTTCACCTGACAGTGGCCGTAGGCGGGTATTTGAGGGTAGCTGCTCTAGGACATATAGTTTGCGTTCTTGCTTGAGGATAATCCTCAAGTTCTATACCGATCAAGAAAGTTTGCTCCATTGAGCTTGTCCTTCTCAAGGACAGATCGCATAAGTTGAGGGTGTGTCGTGTTAGATGACATGGTGATCTGCAACATTAAAATGCAAAGTTAAGTATCATACCTAAATCATTTAATTAGGCCTTTAATTAAATGAGGCTCCCACTAAATTCTCATAGCTACTATTTAGCTATAAATTTATATGGGATAAAGATCCACATCATAATTCGTCTTGAGTTAGCTTTGGCTAATCGCCCAAGACGTAGTATAATTAGGTAGGCAATCTTTTGCCAATTACATCTGATGTAACTCTTTAATAGCTTTGGTTAAGTTTTAGATTAGTTTAGTGTTTATTCCTAAACCAACTTCCAGGCTGTGGCGAGGCACAGGAGCAACGACCACTTCTAAGACAAAGCTGATGTTCGGAAATCACACAAAACTAATGTTAACACTTATGTTCAAAGCTATATATGCCTCTACTTTCTTAACCAATTAAGAAAACACTTAATTAAGTCTTAACCAAGGCGATGGCGGGACATCACGATTGTCCACTCGCACTCTTCAAGATAAAATGCATTGCTTTGCTTTTGGCAAACCAATAACAAATGATCGAGAAGTAGTGAGTACCAACTTTGGTAGGCATATCGTTTAGACTTATTAAGAAATAAACATGTATCATATACATATTAGCATACATCACATATAAGCTAAACTAATCATGCATCACATACAAGCTAAACTAACATGCATCACATACATATTAAACTAAGCGTGTCATGGTTATGGCCCTTATTCTACAATCTTCTCAAGCCAATGAAAAGATTGATTGGTCAACCTAGGGATAGCATCTTCTCCTAAGTGCTTCCTTTTGGTTGTCTTGTGTGTTGACTTCCTCCTTGTAACCTCATCTTCCAATGGACCCTCCATCCTTGTTTTGTACATTACAAAAGGAGAAATACTCGAGTTACATTCGAGTCTAAAACTAATTTTACAACAAGAATATTAGGAGAAAGGCACACGACCATGTGGCCGTATTAAGACAACACACAATCACAAACTTTTGGGACTAGGCCATAACCATACACCATGTCATTTTAACTTTTAAAAGACATTGGATATTTTATTATGTTTGAAAATTTGCTAATGCAATTATCAACTCATAATAAAATTTATCCTACTTCTATATCACATATAAAATAGAAAACCTATTTTTATCGATCTTTCGCAAGTGGCTCTGATACCCTTTGTAGGGAATTCTTTATGCCAAATGGCATATCTTATGGAAAATAGGATCCCTTCCAAGTGATCCATGCAGAAAGCAAACTCGTATAAAATAAATTTCTCTAAACCAAACCTATCTTATAGGAGGATTACCTTTGTTGCGTGCCCTTGTTAATCCCGCTTTTCCTTGGTTTGTTGGATCTTTAGCTTGCGTTCAAGTGTCCGTGCCTCTATATGTATCCACACGAGCACGCTCTTGTCTCACAAAGGAAAACTAGAAGAGCTCTCCTTTACTTCTTGCTAGAGAAGTCCCTAAAGGAGAGGAAGAGAGGGAAAAGGAGAAAGGAAGAAGAAGACTCCTCTTCTTGCTAGCCTACACTCACAAACCCACACAACCAAAGCTTCCAAGCTCTCTCACAACCACAACACCAAAAACTCACTATGGCCAGCCACTCCATGGAGCCTTTTATAGGGTTGGAAAAACCCTTCCACCTCCTTCACATTCAATGCAATCCATTGCATTGAGACACACTCAAAAGGATTTGGCTTCCTTGTTTGGCCGCCACTTAAGGAGACAAAACCATTTTGTTTCCTTCCACCTTAACTAGCTTAGGTGGATGCTTAGGTGGCATGCTTATGTGGCATTCTTATGTGGCATTCATGCATGTTGAATTAATCTTATTAATTCAATTAAGCTTATGTTATCATATTGAATTAATCTTATTAATTCAATTAAGCTTATGTTATCATATTGAATTAATCTTATTAAATCAATAAGGTAACATATTGAATTAATCTCATTAAATCAATTAGCTAAAATTCTCATTAAGCTTAAAGTCCAAAACCATTTTGTACTTAAGCTTATTCCCATATTATTCTAGTCAAACTAGAATACTCTAATTCCTCTAATTATCATGCTCTTTGTGTGTGACCCTATAGGCTCTCATAACGTTGGCAGTGGATCTAAACTCTTTTAGATACACAAGCAATGAGCGGCATCTAGCAATACATCATTGCTACCTAAGTTACGAGATAAGTCAAGATCCGACTAACCTTTCCGTGACTACTATAATATATGACCGTGTCCTTCTATCCTTGATATCAGATTGATCAATGAGGCATAGACCGTGTCATCCTCGATCAATCTATGTGTTTCTTGATCCCTGAGTAAACTAACTCAAACAAATGAGCTCAATATCTCATATTGACTCATTCGAGCATGGCCATGCGTTTTAGTAGTTCTACTCAATCAAGGGGCCCACCGATATCACTCCGTCATATGGAAGGGATAGATCCCATCTACATCACTCACATCCCTCCGCATAATTTGTTACATACCCAGTAATCGCCTTTATGGTCCACCTTACATGTGACGCGTTTGACGATACCAAAGTACATAACTCCTTATGTAGGGAACCATAGTGACTTCAGTCTAAGGACTATTCATACCAATAGTCACATGAGAAAGTTTATGACACTCATATAACGATCCATGAAACTTTCTCATGGCTCGATTCATATATATTCTCCAATATATATACCCATGTGTCAACTTGATATCATATATCCATGACTTGTGAGATCAAGTCATCAATTGACCTACATGCTAGTCTTTATGTATTAATATTGCCCTTGCATATTAATACTCGACTAGGAACATTTAGGAAAGTGTTCTCTACAGCCTCTCATAATCAATTCTGCCAATTGATGTGCTGTAGATAAGAACCTACTTTTCTAGGGCATTATTATATTTAAATTAGCTGGCACAAGCAAGATGTAAATATAATAACCAATCCTTTGCCTTTATAGAATATGATACAAAATGTTCCCTATTCAACCATCACATGATTGGTTCTAGGGCTATAACTAACATATATGCCTAGTATGTTTTTGGTGCCTACTAGATACATGCATGTGATAGGATATGATTATATTTACCTGTTTGATTTGGATCATAGTATGTGGATTAGGGATATGTACATATTGGTTGTACATATCATTCGGATAGGTATATTATGAGTAGGATTTACATGCTTTAGTATCATGCACCATTTTCGCATGATTGCATGCTAGCTGGACGGGGTTCCATTATTGTTGAGCCCGCTAGTTACATGGCTTCGCACACCTGCCACTCATGGGTTAGTGGTACATCGTGAGGTGTGTCAGCTTGCTCTGTCACTCATTGGTCCGCTCATGGGTAGCGATGAGCGTGTGTGGCGGATCCCTCCTCGGCCTATGACACCGAGATGAGAGCTTAAGCTCCCCACTATGTTTGGGGCAGGAGGATAGGTGTACTCGATATCTGTCCCACTGGCCACTCGGGAGCGATGATGGCAGAGTGCACGCAGTTGTCATAGCCCTACCCACTCGGCTTCACCATTGCATGTGAGGCCGGTGGTAGCGTCGGGTGACCATGTCATTGTACGACATGCATTTTGCAGCTTGATTTTGTATTGTGTTTCTTTGCATTATTGTATTGATGCCTTGGATGTGCATATGATTGTCATGCATACAGATACATGTTTATATATGGTCGACTCTATTACTTCTAATCGTGCACATGCTCCTATATCAGGAGTAGAGATTCGTAATCTGATCATTTTGTATTTCTTGCATACCCTATTTATGTGAGAATGCGGCATGATATTTTTATTGTTAGCTATACCGATTTTGCATATCTACTATACCCAGAGTTCTTTTGAACTCACCCGTTGATTAATATCTATTTCAGGATGAAGCTGTCAGGAGAGTGCAGCTGCCGGATCCCCCACTCGTCGTAGATGTTTTATTTTGGATATTTGCTTTATGGTTTGGATATTTTGGTTAGAAGACATGTATAAGTTTTGGAGATTGATTTGTATTTGGATTTTGGTGTCCTTGTGGATCTTATTGGATTTTTGTTTGATTGGATTTTTGTTGGTTATTCGCCTGTGATGGCGAAGGGGGTAGGTTTATTTATGATATTCTTTTTTGTATATCATTAGATTGTTGGCCTGAGGCCTCGATTTATATAAGCGTGTGAGTTTGGATTCCTAGTCGTGTTAACGATGTATAGTGGCCGTGTAGGCCTTGTATGTAAAATTTGGATTGTCACCCGTACAGGGGAGATGCTGCCGGATTTTCGTCTGGTGGGGTCTCCTTCGGGGCGTGACAATTTATTTGGTATCAGAGCGCCTAGGTTTTCGAGTTCCTAGGGGTTTTTGGATTTTTCGGAGTTCGCCATGTATTGGCAGGTTTTTATGAGTAATTTGGAAATTTTGATTATTATGGATTTAAGCGATTTTATGTTTGAAATTCGAGGATTTTGAGAGATTAATATGGGGTTTTGGCGACTCGGACCTCTCCGGTTAAATAGGTATGATGATAAATTTGATATATTTTTATTTATGGTAATATCGTATTCATTTAATGATATGAGACGAGGTGGTGTACGCCAGGAGGACGTGGTGTGGGGCCCGGCCACGCCAGAGGACCAGATCTTTGGTGGTGACTTGCCGGAGAGATCTACCGAGGGTGAGCATATAGATCGAGGTCGATTCCACAGTGGCTGCGGAGTAGTGGATCCTCGGATCCTCGGCGGATCCTCCTCCGAGATACCTTCTTTGGGGCATCCGATGTACCACCGGAGACCTCGCTACACATCGAACTCCCCGGAGGACCTTCTACTACACCGCAGGCCAGCAGTGGAGCCAGTGGACCCTCACTCGATGCTCGGCCCCTACTTATCCTCACGATGTAGTGCGGCGACGGCTCGGATTCCGGGATTGGCTAAGTCGATGAAGAGCGGTTCACTTTATTCAACGAGAGGATCCGATCGTGGCTCATCTTGGATCGAGACGATGGAGCGTACCTTCTACTATATAGTCCGCTTCGAGTGGGAGAAGGCGAGTTAAGCGGCCTTCCATTTACGGCCGAGGCCGAGATCCTGTGGGATATGCGGCGCTCGATTATTGCGCGGCAGTTACATGGGCGAAATTTAGAGAGGCTTTTGAGAGTCGATTTCCCGGGCATATCGGATGATGAGACGCCGATTTTCCGAGTCTAAGGCGAATAATCGCTCAATGATGGAGTAATATGAATTTAATCGGTTAGCAGGTTTTGCCCAGAGTTAGTTCTGAGGATAGGTCACTGATGATGCTTTATGCAGGACCTTTGGATGGGCATCTGAGTTAGGATGGCAGGATTTGGTAGTTCTTCCTACCGAGGCGTTGGATAGAGCTTTGTTGATCGAGTAGCGAGGGTCAATACTGAGACGAGGAAACAGCGGGAAAGATCTACAGGTCGGACCCATCACCCATGCACTACTTGGACATCAGCCAGAGTGGCCGCGATAACCGGGTCAGTCATTCGGGCATCTAGCCGCCTCAAATCGACGATCTTCACCGGGCCCTCGCGGTCTTTTCAAAGCCGAGACCGCCCTATGGCGCACACCTCGACTCGTTGTGGATCGAAGAGCATATCATCGGCTCACCTTGGTGGGACGGTTTGCTAATATTGCTGCACGACACATGAGCCGAGATTGTTCGTTGAAGGCTCGGCATGTGGCTTCCGGTTTCTATTCGGGGAGGACCGTTGCGTCGATGCAGGACTCGGAGAGGGGGCCAGCGGCCGGACCGCTGCGCCGCAGAGGACCCCCCTGCGAGTCGCCTATGGCATTCATGGACAGAGTACACCGATGCTGCGCGGTGTCACAGTGGTTCGATTTAGGACTCGCGATACGGATGCGATCTGGCCATGCGGTACCATTCAGCGGCCAGCATTATTCGCATGCTCACTGCACCTTCGCCACTAGTTCAGATCACCACGCAAGCAGTGCACCGATCGCTGTTATACCACCTTCCTATCCTCGCCTTCGGTCTTGTGATCAGTCGCTCGAGCACATCCCCTTTGGCGGTGATACCACCTCCACCGCCACCGAGATGGCGGATTCATGCGATTACAGAGGATGCAGCGGCAAATAGCGAATCCGTATTTCGCGGCGGTTTCACTTTATGCATTTTCACTATTATGCTAGTTGATCGTAGTTCGCGTCGTTTATTTCTCGTGACTTTTATGAGAGAGATTGGTAGATTACGGCCAGTAGATCACAGAGATTAGTCGCCTCCCTACCATCCGCAATACATTGGATGTTACCCGAGGTCCGAGGTTGTCCTTTAGATTTTGGTAACATCATTCTTACTGTAGATTTATTGGTACCGGATATGGTCGAAGTTCGATATTATTCTTGGCATGGATTGGGCGCGCATATCATGCCACTGGATTGTCGACGGTGGTCACATTCGACCACTCCGAACCAACCTCGTGGGATTTTCGCATCCGGGACATAGCGACCATTTCGCGATTCAGCTCGTAAGCTTTTATTGCGGTTGCGGGGTTTTCTATTATCTATGATCAATGTAGAAGTAGTGACTTCGGATCGCGGACATCCCTATTGTCCGAGAGTATTCAGATGTCTTTCCGAGGAGAGTTACCGTGCCTCCCGTGAAGGCAAGTGGAGTTCATGATTGAGTTAATACACGGCGCGATCGAAAGCTCCTTATCGTATGGCCCCGAGAGAGTTGGATGAGTTAAAGGTTCTCGGGAACTTTTGGGGAGGTTTTATTAAGCCTAGTGCATCATCACAGGGTTCTCCGGTTCTCTTCGTGAAGAAGAAAGATGGTTCGATGAGACTGCATCGACTACGAGGCAATTGAGCGAAACTATCAAGAATAAATATCCCCGCGTATTGAGGACTTGTTTGATCACTCGGTACATCACCTATTCTAAGATTGATCCGGTCCTGATATCATCAATTAAGGGTTAGAGATTCTGACATTCGGAAGGCTGTTCATCGGATATGGACATTATGAGTTTTTGGTAATGCCATTTGGGCTTACCAATGCTCCAAATGTATTCATGGACTTAATGAACCGTGAATTTATGGATTTTCTAGATCGGTTCGTCATTGTTTTTATCGATGACATTCGTTTATTCTCGTCCGAGGAGGAACACGCGACATCTTCGACTTGTTCTAGATAGGCTCGCGGCTATATGCGGTTCAATAAATGCGCCGCTTGGTTACACTCATCGGTTTTCGGGACATGTGGTTTTAGTAGAGTATTTGATTGAAAGATCGGTGTCACTAGTTGAGAGCAGCCGAAATCATTTCAGGAGGTTCGCAGTTTCCTAGGCTTGGCCGGGTATTAAAGACGGTTCGTTGAGGGTTTCTCGAGCATTTCTATGCCATTGACACGCCTTACGTGAAGGGCGTGAAGTTCACGCGTGGATGAGGCGTGCGAGACTAGTTTTCAGGAGTTGAAAAGGAGATTGGTGTTAGCACCAATTCTGGTATTGCCATCAGGGGACGACGGTTTCGTTCTTGATACAGATGCGTCTCTACAGGGTTTAGGCGCAGTATTGATGCAGCACGGCAGGGTAGTCTCCTATGCTTCTAGACAGTTGAAGGATCATGAGAAAAACTACCCAGTTCATGATTTAGAGTTTGCCGCTATTATTTATGCCTTGAAGATTTGGAGGCATCATTTATATGGTATTACGCTTGAGATTCTTACCGATCATAAGAGTCTCAAATATCATTACGTAAGGAACTCAATCTCAGAGAGGAGATGGATGGAGTTCTAAGGATTATGATGTACCATCGCTACCATCCAGGAAAAGCCAATGTGGTGGCCGATGCATGGAAGTCCCGAGGGACTTTAGCTTCTTTCCAAGTTTTGGTCACGGATTTGATTCAGGGTTTCTCTGAGTTGAGCTTAGAGGAGCAGGGACCTGTTAGTGAAAGCCCTAGAGCCAATCATGTGATGATTGTTGTATGGACTTTATTGTATCATATTCCTATTTATAAAGGCATGGTTATTATATTTACTTGTATTGGTGTCAAATAACTAAATATAATAATGTCCTTGAGTAGTAGGTTCTTATCTATATCAATCGATTGGTTGAATCGATAATGAGATGATATAGAGAACACTACTCTTAATCATTCCTAGTCGAGTACTAACATTCAGGGACAATGTTAATGTGTAGAGACTAGCATGTAGGTCAACAAGATGACTTGATCTCACAAGTCATGGATATGAGATATCAAGTTGACACATGGGTATGCATTGGAGAATGTATACTGAATGACCCACCATGAGAAAGTATCATGGATCGTT
The DNA here is from genome assembly GCA_025175895.1 of Wurfbainia villosa. Classification (NCBI taxonomy): domain Eukaryota; kingdom Viridiplantae; phylum Streptophyta; class Magnoliopsida; order Zingiberales; family Zingiberaceae; genus Wurfbainia; species Wurfbainia villosa. The sequence goes on from JAKLTH010000289.1 coordinate 13,943, forward strand.
ATATGAGTGTCATATACTTTCTCATGTGGCTATTAGTATGACTATTAGTCCTAAGACACAAGTCACCGTCAAACGTCACCCGTAAATGGGTGGACTATAAAGGCGATTACTGGGTATGTAACAAATTATGCGGAGGGATGTGAGTGATGTAGATGGGATCTATCCCTCCTATATGACTGGGGTGACATCGATATTCTTGATAGAGTGAGACCACGAAGTGCATGGTCATGCCCAAATGAGTCAATATGAGATATTGAGCTCATTTGATTAGAGTGAGTCTACTTGGAGATCAAGATTTAGATTGTACCGAGGATGACACGGTCTATGCCTCGATTGGTCAATCTAGATGTCAAGGATAGAGGGACATTGTCACATATTGTGAGAGTCACAATTAGTAGTCACAAAGGTGATGTTGGAGCTCAACATTCTTGTAACTTGGGTAGCAATGATGTGTTGCTAGATACCGCTCATTGCTTATGTTCCTAAATCGGTTTAGGGACATTGCCAACGTTACAAGAACCTATAGGGTCACACACATAAGAGCAACTCGATGGAGATTAGGTTCATATGATGAACCATGAGGATTAGGTTCATGGGATGAACCAAATTGGATTAAGAGTAATCCAAATTAGACTAATTGAGTTAGACTCAAGTTGATTCAAGTGTTGAATGAGTCTAATTTATATTTGATTCATTAAATCAATTTAAATTAATGAATAGAGATTCATTAAATTAAATTGACTTGAGTCAAGTGGTTAGATTTGATCAACCATGGGAGATTATAGGTCAAGTTTGACTTGACTTGAGAGGAAAGATGAAAGGTCAAGTTTGACTTGACCAAATGCCATGTCATGATGATGACTTGGCATGGCCGGCCAATGATGATGCTCCACATCATCATTGACTTTGTCAATTGGTGCCACATCATGAGGGAGACCAAGGGTCATGGGAGTTACATGCATGCATGTAACCTCCTCTCCATGAAGTGGCCAACCACTTATTCCATTAGATGGAATTGATTTTGTGAGTTACACAACTTCATCTTCTTCCTTGGAACACCCTCTCAAGCTCTCCCAACCTCCTTGGCCGAAATTCCTAAAGGGTGCTAGCACACTCTAAGGTATTTTTCTCCACCTATTGCTTGTGTGGATACCAATAGAGGAGTGTGCACTTGACACTCTCGAGTTCCGGCGAACCTTTTGGACGAGCGGGATTTGCGAAGGGCATCGCATCGAGGGTAACTTCTTATCATGTAGATCTAGAGTAGATCTAAAGGTATTAAACACATACATGTTAGTTTTATATTTTATACGCGGATCCGTGGTAGGGGCTTGAGGTTTCGCGCAGCGATTTGTGTGGCTCGGAAAAACCCAACAGTGGTATCAGAGCCACGTGCGAAGCATGTATGTGTTTCGTTTTTGTAGTTTTTATATTAGATATAAAAATTACAGATTTATATGTTTCTGTAAATTTTCTTATTTTATAGAATTTTTGGGTATTTTTCTCGTAGAGTCGAAGCAACGAGTGTTGGGACACTCGTAGGCTTCAACCATCGAGAAAAACTCTCCGAATCGGCGAGTTCTCGCTTTAGGTTTTTGGGACAGCGACTTAAGTCGCTGTAAGATCATTGTAGGGACACTCGCGAAGTTTATTTTGCGAGTAGGGGCGCTGCCCCTATCCCCGAAAGGGGCCATGTCCCGCGATCGCGCCCGGAAACCGCTTAGCGAGAGTTGACTCATAAATTCGAAATAAATTAGGAAAAATTATAGAAATTTCTGTAAAAATACATAATTTAGAATTATGTATAATTCTGTGATTGTCATGGCCCAATAACCCAATTGGATTGGATTAAGTGTGTTGTAATTCATAATACGGCCTGCGTGCCGTTTTGTGGTTGTGCGTGTTGTAAAGTGTTTGCGACCTGCGCGTCGCACCTATTCTTTTAATATTCTAGTTGTAAATAGTTTTAGACTCGAATGTAACTCGAGTTTCGTATTTGTAATGTACAAAAATGGAGCGGTGGAAAGTCCACTTGAAGACGAGCTTACGAGAAGGGTGACGACGACACATGGCGGTCAAAGGAAGCGCTTGGAGAAGCTGCTAGCCTTAGGTAGACCGTCCGATCTTCTCATTGGCTTGAGAAGATCGTAGTAGGGCCATGACTATATCACATTTAATTATATATATATATATGTTGATATATATATATATATATTTAATTGATTTTGCTTGTATGTATGTGATGCATGCTAGTAGAATAATTAATGTATGTATATGATGCATGCTAGGTTAATTTTCTTGTATGTATATGATGCATGCTAGAATAATTAATGTATGTATATGATGCATGCTAATATAGGATAATAAAGGCCTAAATGCGTATAAGATACACATTACGATTAGATTAGATCATAATCGAATCAACAACTCGAAAATGCCTCAAGCCTTGATACCCATCACTACCTCGATCATTTGTCGTTGTTGAATGCCAAAGCGAGCAACACATATTATCTTGGTAGTGCGGAGGGACAATCTTGGTCCCGCCTATCACGACTTCGGGTTAGAGTAAGCTCAATTAGATTGAGCAAAACTAGTTAACTCAATTGGATCGAGTAGAACTATAGGCATATTCCAATCGTTGGAAAGATAGGTTAAGATCGCATTTACACTAAATCTTGGGCGATTTAGCCAAAGCTAACTCAAGGTCTTTTGTAAATGTGGGTCTTAATCCTATAAACAAGAGTTGCATAGAGATGTAATCGGTAATGTGTTACCCACCGATCGTACTAAGTCTTGGGCGATTTAGCCAAAGCTAACTCAAGGCTTAGTATGATGTGGATCTTGTCCATAAGAATTATAGCTAGTTTGTATGAATCTAGTAAAAGTGGTTTGACCACATCCATAACTTCGATTCTACAAAATTCCTATAATTCGATGGGAGCATCATTTGATTAAAGGCCTAATTAAATGATAAAAGGAATATGATATTAATCCTCTGCATTGTATGTTGTAGATTACTATGTCAACAAACACGAACACTCTCTCTCTGCGATCTGTCCTTGAGAAGGACAAGCTCAATGGAGCAAATTTCCTGGACTGGTACAGGAACCTGAGAATTGTTCTCACCCAAGAAAGGAAGTTGTACGTCCTGGAGCAGCCCATTCCAGAGGCACCTCCTGCCACTGCCTCGCGAGCTGACAAAGATGCTTACAAGAAGCATCAAGATGATGCATTAGATGTGTCATGTCTAATGCTCACGACCATGAACTCTGAGCTTCAGAAGCAACACGAGTTCATGAATGCTTATGATATGGTTGGACATCTTCGTCAACTATATCAAGGACAAGCTAGGCATGAGAGATATGAAGTCTCTAAGGCATTATTTGGGTCCAAAATGCAAGACGGGACTCCCGTAGGTACATATGTACTCAAAATGATTGGGTACGTAGAAAACCTACAAAGGCTGGGATTCCCACTTGGCCAAGAGCTGGCCACTGACCTAATCTTGCAATCTTTGCCAAGAGCCTTCGATCAATTTGTCATGAATTATAACATGAATGAAATTGATAAGCCACTGCCTGAAATGCTCAGCATGTTGAGAACTGCTGAGCTTAACCTTAAGAAGGGTAAATCTGACACCATTTTGATGGTGCAGAAAAAGAAAGGCAAGGGCAAGCCTAAAGGTAAGGGAAAGTCCCAAGCCAAGGGCAAAGGCAAAGAACTTAAACCCAAAGGAGGGGTAGCCAAGGAAGGGGCTTGCTTTTCCGCAAGGAAGCGAGACACTTTAGGCGTAGCTAATCGCAAGGCATACCTGGAAGATCTTAAGAAGAAAAGAAGTGAGACTTCTACTTCAGGTATAAATGTTATAGAAGTCAATCTATCTATTTCTTCATCTTGGGTATTAGATACCGGATGTGCATCTCACATTTGTACCAATGTGCAGGGGCTGAGAAATAGCAGGGCATTGACAAAGGGCGAGGTGGACCTACGAGTAGGCAATGGAGCAAGGGTTCTTCTTTATTCTTTGTAGGAACTTATGATCTATCTCTCGCCCTCTCGGGCTTGTATTAGAATTAGATGAATGTTGTTATGTGCACTGCCTTAACTAAGAACATCATTTCAGTTTCTTGTTTGGACAAGAAAGGTTTTTCATTTATAATAAAGAACAAATGTTGTTCAATTTATTTAAATGATATGTTCTATTGTAGTGCACCTCTAATGAACGGACTCTACTTTCTAGACTTAGAGAGCCCTATCTATAACATAAGTACCAAGAGGTTCAAGTCAAATGAGTTGAACCAAACTTATCTTTGGCATTGTCGCTTAGGTCACATAAATGAGAGTCGCTTATCTCAGCTCCCTAAGGATGGGCTGCTAGACTCATTTGATTTTGAATCATATGAGACATGCGAGTCTTGCCTTTTAGGCAAGATGACCAAGACTCCCGTTAGTGGACACAGCGAAGTGCAATGATTTGTTAGGACTTATACATAGTGATGTATGTGGTCCTTTCAATGTTGCTGCTAGAGGTGGTTACAGGTACTTCATTACATTTACTGATGACTTCAGTAGATATGGTTATGTGTATCTTATGACACATAAATCTGAATCCTTTGAAAAGTTCAAAGAATTCAAGAATGAAGTACAAAACCAGCTTGGCAAGAGTATTAAGATACTTCGATCAGATCGAGGTGGTGAATACCTTAGCCATGAGTTTTGTGACTATCTAGCTGAGTGTGGGATTCTATCCCAACTCACTCCTCCTGGAACACCATAGTGGAATGGTGTATCCGAAAGGAGGAATCGTACCCTATTGGATATGGTACGATCTATGATGAGTCACACAGATCTTCCTATATCCTTTTGGGGATATGCTCTGGACACAGCAGCCTTTACCCTTAACCGTGTACCATCCAAGGCTGTGGTAAAGACACCATATACGATATGAACAGGGAAAAATCCCAAGATGTCTTTTATGAGGATTTGGGGTTGTGAGGCTTACGTTCGACGTCAAGTCTCAGACAAACTGGGACCCAAATCTGATAGGTGCTATTTTGTTGGATATCCCAAGGATACAAAGGGATATTACTTCTACATTCCCAGTCAGCACAAAGTGTTTGTGGCAAAGACTGGGGTTTTTCTAGAAAGGGATTTTGTTTCTAGAAAAACTAGTGGGAGTACCTTCGATCTTGAAGAAATTCAAGATAAGGACCATAGCACTAAGGCCTTGATGGAGGTTGAACAGGAACCACAAAGTGTTGTGGGTGATGAGGTTGTTGCATAAAGAGTTGTGGAACAACCACCTGTTCAAGTAGACCTACCTCTTCGCAGGTCTGATAGGGTACGTCGTCAGCCTAAGAGATACTCATTTCTCTTGTCTGACCATGATGACGTTATGCTCATTGAGAATGAGCCTACCTCTATCGAAGGCTGTGATGAGCCAGTCGAGAAATGGCTAGGCGCCATGAGATCAGAGATGGAATCCATGTACACTAACCAAGTATGGACTTTGGTTGATCCACGAAGGGTCAAACCCATTGGGTGTAAGTGGGTCTTTAGGAGAAAGACCGACATGGATGGACTTACGCATACCTATAAGGGCCGATTGGTGGCTAAAGGTTTCAAGCAAATTCATGGTATTGACTATGATGAAACCTTTTCTCCAGTGGCGATGTTTAAGTCCATTCGGATCTTGCTTGCTATTGCAGCATACCACGATTATGAGATCTGGCTCTCATAACGTTGGCAGTGGATCTAAACTCTTTTAGATACACAAGCAATGAGCGGCATCTAGCAATACATCATTGCTACCCAAGTTACGAGATAAGTCAAGATCCGACTAACCTTTCCGTGACTACTATAATATATGACCGTGTCCTTCTATCCTTGATATCAGATTGATCAATGAGGCATAGACCGTGTCATCCTCGATCAATCTATGTGTTTCTTGATCCCTGAGTAAACTAACTCAAACAAATGAGCTCAATATCTCATATTGACTCATTCGAGCATGGCCATGCGTTTTAGTAGTTCTACTCAATCAAGGGCCCACCGATATCACTCCGTCATATGGAAGGATAGATCCCATCTACATCACTCACATCCCTCCGCATAATTTGTTACATACCCGATGTCGCCTTTATGGTCCACCTATTCGGGTGACGTTTGACGATACCAAAGTACATAACTCCTTATGTAGGGAACCATAGTGACTTCAGGTCTAAGGACTATTCATACCAATAGTCACATGAGAAAGTTTATGACACTCATATAACGATCCATGAAACTTTCTCATGGCGGGTCAGTTCAGTATATATTCTCCAATATATACCCATGTGTCAACTTGATATCATATATCCATGACTTGTGAGATCAAGTCATCAATTGACCTACATGCTAGTCTTTATGTATTAATATTGCCCTTGCATATTAATACTCGACTAGAACATTTAGGAAAGTGTTCTCTGACCTCTCATAATCAATTCGCAATTGATGTCTTTGTAGATAAGAACCTACTTTTCTAGGGCATTATTATATTTAAATTAGCTGGCACAAGCAAGATGTAAATATAATAACCAATCCTTTGCCTTTATAGAATATGATACAAAATGTTCCCTATTCAACCATCACATGATTGGTTCTAGGGCTATAACTAACATATATGCCTAGTATGTTTTTGGTGCCTACTAGATACATGCATGTGATAGGATATGATTATATTTACCTGTTTGATTTGGATCATAGTATGTGGATTAGGGATATGTACATATTGGTTGTACATATCATTCGGATAGGTATATTATGAGTAGGATTTACATGCTTTAGTATCATGCACCATTTTCGCATGATTGCATGCTAGTGACGGGTTCCATTATTGTTGAGCCCGCATGGCTAGTTACATAACTACACCTGCCGCCACTCATGGGTTAGTGGTACATCGGGAGGTGTGTGCGATTGCTCAGTTCGACTCGGTCCGCTCATGGGTAGCTGAGGCAGCGTGGTAGCGGCAGGATCCCTCCTCGGCCTATGACACAGGAGATGAGAGCTTAGCTCCCCACTATGTTTGGGGGGGAGGATAGGTGTACTCCGGCATCCACATCACTCGGTCACTCGGGAAGCGATGATGGCGAGTGCAGTTGTCATAGCCCTACCCACTCGGCTTCACCATTGCGTGTGAGGCGGCTGACTGGCGTCAGGGGTGACCATGTCATTAGCACGACATGCATTTTGCACTGATTGCATTTTGTATTGTGTTTGCTGCATTATTGTATTGATGCCTTGGATGTGCATATGATTGTCATGCATACAGGATACATGTTTATATATGGTCAGGACTCTATTACTTCTAGTCAGGCACATGCTCCTATATCAGGGTAGGAGATTCAGGTAAGTACAGTCATTTTGTATTTCTTGCTTGCATACCCTATTTATGTGAGACTGTACTGGCATGATATTTTTATTGTTAGCTATACCTGATTTTGCATATCTACTATACCCGCAGAGTTCTTTGAACTCACCCCGTTGGTTTATATCTATTTCAGGGTGAAATTTGTCGGAGAGTCAACGGATCCCCCACTCGTCGTAGATGTTTTATTTTTGGATATTTGCTTTATGGTTTGGATATTTTGGTTAGAAGACATGTATAAGTTTTGGAGATTGATTTGTATTTGGATTTTGGTGTCCTTGTGGATCTTATTCGGATTTTTGTTTGATTGGATTTTTGTTGGTTATTCCTGCCCAGATGGCAGAAGGGGTAGGTTTAATTATGATATTCTTTTGTGTATATCATTTGATTGTTGGCCTGAGGCCTGATTTATATAACTGCGTGTGAGTTTGGATTCCGGTCGTGTTAACCGATGTATAGTGGCCGTGTAGGCCTTGTATGTAAAATTTGGATTGTCACCCGTCTGAGAGATCTTTGCCGGATTTTGCAGTGGGTCTCCTTCGGGGCGTGACAATTTATTTGGTATCAGAGCGCCTAGGTTTTCGAGTTCCTAGGGGTTTTTGGATTTTTCGGAGTTCGCCATGTATTGGCAGGTTTTGCGAGGTAATTTGGAAATTTTGGATTGTTATGGATTTCCGACGATTTTATGTTTCGGAAATTCGAGGATTTTGACGAGATTAATATGGGGTTTTGGCGGCTACTGGACCTCTCCTGACGGTTAAATAGGTATGATGATAAATTTGATATATTTTTATTTATGGTAATATCTGTATTCATTTAACAGATATGAGACGAGGTGGGCGTACTTCTGCGCCGAGACGTGGTGTGGGACGGCCACGCCAGAGGACCAGAGATCTTTGGTGGCTGACTTGCAGAGATCTACCGAGGGTGAGCATATAGATCGGTCGATTCACGGTGCTGCGGGAGTAGTGGATCCTCGGTCCTCGGCGGATCCTCCTCCGAGATACCCTTCTTTGGGCATCCGATGTACCACCGGAGACCTGTGCTACACATCGAACTCCCCGATGGGACCTTCTACGACCCAGCAGGCCAGCGGATGGAGCGGTCGACCCTCACTCGATGCTCGGCCCCTACTTATCCTCTGTAGGCTGCGGCCTGAGCTCGGATTCGAGATTGGCTAAGTCGATGAAGAGCCGGTTCACTTTATTCAACGGAGAGGCCGATCCGATCGTGGCTCGATCTTGGATCGAGACGATGGAGCGTACCTTCTACTATAGTGCGCTCTACGAGTGGGAGAGAAGCGAGTTAGCGGCCTTCCATTTACGAGCCGAGGCCGAGATCTGGTGGGATATGCAGCGCTCGATTATTGGCGAGCAGCAGGTTACATGGGCGAAATTTAGAGAGGCTTTTGAGAGTCAGTATTTCCCCCGGGCATATCAGATGATGAGGCGTCGGATTTTACAGTCTAAAGACAGAATAATCGCTCGATGATGGAGTATAATCAGAATTTAATCGGTTAGTCGAGGTTTTGCCCGAGTTAGTTCTTGAGGATAGGTCACGGATGATGCGGTTTATGCGAGGGTGGATGGGCATCTACAGTTAGGATGGCGAGGATTTGGTAGTTCTTCCTACTGAGGCGTTGGATAGAGCTTTGTTGATCGAGTCGGCTCAGCAGAGGGTCAATCTGAGAGCAGGAAGAGGAAAGCGGTGAAAGATCTACAGTCGGACCCATCGACCACGGACTACGGACATCGCCGAGTGGCGCGATCAGCCGGGTCGAGTCGTGCAGGGCATCTAGCCTCGAAATCGGGGCGATCTTGGTGGGCCCTCGCGGTCTTTTCGTGACGAGACCGCCCATTGGCGACACCTCTGTACTCGTTGTGGATCGAAGAGCATATCATCTCATTTGCACCTTGGGACCGGTTTGCTAATATTGCAAGTGCACGGACACATGAGCCGAATTGTTCGTTGAAGGCTCGGCATGTAGCTTCCGGGTTTCTATTCGGGGAGGACCGTTGCGTCGATGCAGGACTCGAGAGAGGCGACGGCGGACCTTCGCCGCCACGCGAGGACAGCTCCCCTGCGGAGTCGCTATGGCATTCATGGGCGAGTACACGGTGCCCGCGGTGTCACGAGGTTGATTAGGCCGCGATGCAGATCTGATCTCGGCCAGGCAGTGCAGTACCATTCGCAGCGCATTCTGATGCTCAGTGCGGCCGCCACTAGTTCGAGATCAGGCCGGCCACGCGAACCCGATGCGATCGCGGCCCGTTATACCGACCTTCCTATCGGCCGCCATTACGGTCTTCGTATCTCGAGCTCGAGCACATCCCCTTTGGCAGTGATACCACCTCCACCGCCACCGGAGACTGGGCGGATTCATGCGATTACCAGAGAGGATGCGCGACAAATAGCGAATCCGTATTTTGATGCGGTTTCACTTTATGCATTTTCAGCTATTATGCTAGTTGATACTGGTAGTTCGCATTCGTTTATTTCTCGTACTTTTATGAGAGAGATTGGTAGATTACCGGCTAGTAGATCACAGAGATTAGTCGTCTCCCTACCATCTGGCAATACATTGGATGTTACCAGAGGTCCGAGGTTGTCCTTTAGATTTTGGTAACATCATTCTTACGGTAGATTTATTGGTACTGGATATGGTCGAGTTCGATATTATTCTTGGCATGGATTGGCTGTCAGCATATCATGCCATAGTGGATTGTCAGACGAGGGTGGTCACATTCGGACCTCCGAACCAACCTCGTGGGATTTTCGCATCCGGGACGACGGTATAGCGACCATTTCTGCGATTCAGGCTCAGAAGCTTTTATTGCACGGTTGCCAGGGTTTTCTATTATCTATGATCAATGTAGAAGACAGTAGTGACTCTCAGATCGCGGACATCCCTATTGTCCGAGAGTATTCAGATGTCTTTCCAGAGGAGTTACCGGGTCTGCCTCCCAGAAGGCAAGTGGAGTTCATGATTGAGTTAATACCTGGGACGGCAGGCGCATCGAAAGCTCCTTATCGTATGGCCCCGAGAGAGTTGGATGAGTTAAAGGTTGACTCCGGGAACTTTTGGGACAGAGGTTTTATTCGCCTAGTGCATCACCACAGGGTTCTCCGGTTCTCTTCGTGAAGAAGAAAGATGGTTCGATGAGGCGTGACTACGATTGCAGTCACTATCAAGAATAAATATCCTGCCACGTATTGAGGACTTGTTTGATCACTCGAGGTACATCAGTCTATTCTAAGATTGATCTGCGTTCCAGATATCATCAATTAAGGGTTAGAGATTCTGACATTCAGAAGACAGAGTTCCGTACGAGATATGGACAATATTAGTTTTTGGTAATGCTATTTGGGTTTACCAATGCTCAATGTATTCATGGACTTAATGAACCGTGAATTTATGGATTTTCTAGATCGGTTCGTCATTGTTTTTATCGATGACATTCTGGTTTATTCTCGTTCCGAGGAGGAACACGCGCAGCATCTTCGACTTGTTCTAGATAGGCTCGGCGAGCGGCTATATGCGAAGTTCAATAAATGCGCGTTTTGGTTACACTCAGTCGGTTTTCTGGGACATGTGGTTTCGAGTAGAGGTATTTCAGTTGACCCCCAGAAGATCGAGGCTGTCACTAGTTGAGAGCAGCCGAAATCATTTCAGGAGGTTCGCAGTTTCCTAGGCTTGGCCGGGTATTAAAGACGGTTCGTTGAGGGTTTCTCGAGCATTTCTATGCCATTGACACGCCTTACCAGGAAGGGCGTGAAGTTCACGTGGACAGAGGCGTGCGAGACTAGTTTTCAGGAGTTGAAAAGGAGATTGGTGTTAGCACCAATTCTGGTATTGCCATCAGGGGACGACGGTTTCGTTCTTTATACAGATGCGTCTCTCGGTTTAGGCGCAGTGATTGATGCAAGACTCGAGGTAGTTTCTTATGCTTCTCGCCAGTTGAAGGATCATGAGAAAAACTACCCAGTTCATGATTTAGAGTTTGCCGCTATTATCTATGCCTTGAAGATTTGGAGGCATCATTTATATGGTATTACGTTTGAGATTCTTACTGATCATAAGAGTCTCAAATATCTGTTTACACAGAAGGAACTCAATCTCCGACAGAGGAGATGGATGGAGTTCCTGAAGGATTATGACTGTACCATCAGCTACCATCCAGGAAAAGCCAATGTGGTTCTTGGATGCATGGCCAAGTCGAGGGACTTTAGCTTCTTTCCAAGTTTTGGTCACGGATTTGATTCAGGGTTTCTCTGAGTTGAGCTTAGAGGAGCAGGGACCTGTTAGTGAAAGCCCTAGAGCCAATCATGTGATGATTGTTGTATGGACTTTATTGTATCATATTCCTATTTATAAAGGCATGGTTATTATATTTACTTGTATTGGTGTCAAATAACTAAATATAATAATGTCCTTGAGTAGTAGGTTCTTATCTATATCAACTGATTAATAATCGAGCAATGAGATGATATAGAGAACACTACTCTAATCATTCCTAGTCAAGTATTAACATTCAGTGGACAATGTTAATGCGTAGAGACTAGCATGTAGGTCAACAAGATGACTTGATCTCACAAGTCATGGATATGAGATATCAAGTTGACACATGGGTATGCATTGGAGAATGTATACTGAATGACCCGCCATGAGAAAGTATCATGGATCGCTATATGAGTGTCATATACTTTCTCATGTGGCTATTAGTATGACTATTAGTCCTTAGACCTGAAGTCACCATGGTTCCCTACATAAGGAGTTGCATACTGCTTTCACAAACGTCACCCGTAAATGGGTGGACTATAAAGGCGACATCGGGTATGTAACAAATTATGCGAGGGATGTGAGTGATGTAGATGGGATCTATCCCTCCTATATGACGGGGTGACATCGATATTCTTGATAGAGTGAGACCACGGCGTATGGTTATGCCCAAATGAGTCAATATGAGATATTGAGCTCATTTGATTAGAGTGAGTCTACTTGAGATCAAGATTTAGATTGTACTGAGGATGACACGGTCTATGCCTCGATTGGTCAATCTAGATGTCAAGGATAGAGGGACATTGTCACATATTGTGAGAGTCACAATTAGTAGTCACAAAGGTGATGTTGAGCTCAACATTCTTGTAACTTGGGTAGCAATGATGTGTTGCTAGATACCGCCATTGCTTATGTTCCTAAATCGGTTTAGGACATTGCCAACGCTATAGAGAACCTATAGGGTCACACACATAAGAGCAATTAGATGGAGATTAGGTTCATATGATGAACCATGAGGAATAGGTTCATGGGATGAACCAAATTGGATTAAGAGTAATCCAAATTAGACTAATTGAGTTAGACTCAAGTTGATTCAAGTGATGAATGAGTCTAATTTAGATTTGATTCATCAAATCAATTTAAATTAATGAATAGAGATTCATTAAATTAAATTGACTTGAATCAAATGGTTGGATTTGATCAACCATGGGAGATAAGAGGTCAAGTTTGACGTGACTTGAGAGGGAAGATGAAAGGTCAAGTTTGACTTGACCAAATGCCATGTCATGATGATGACTTGGCATGGCCGGCCAATGATGATGCTCCACATCATCATTGACTTTGTCAATTGGTGCCACATCATGAGGGAGACCAAGGGTCATGGGAGTTACATGCATGCATGTAACCTCCTCTCCATGAAGTGGCCAACCACTTATTCCATTAGATGGAATTCATTTGTGTGAGTTACACAACTTCATCTTCTTCCTTGGACTCTCAAGCTCTCCCAACCTCCTTGGCCGAAATTCCTAAAGGGTGCTAGCACATTCTAAGGTATTTTTCTCCACCTATTGCTTGTGTGGATACCAATAGAGGAGTGTGCACTTGACACTCTCGAGTTCCGGCGAACCTTTTGGACGAGCGGAATTTGCGAAGGGCGTCGCATCGAGGGTAACTTCTTATCATGTAGATCTAGAGTAGATCTAAAGGTATTAAACACATATATGTTAGTTTTATATTTTATACTTCGCACGGATCCGTAGCCGGGGCTTCCGAGGTTTCCGCAACGCAAAAAGCGATTTTTGTGGCTCGGAAAACCCAACAGTGATATCAGAGCCACGTGCGAAGCATGTATGTGTTTCGTTTTTATGGTTTTTATATTAGATATAAAAATTACAGAATTTTATGTTTCTGTAAATTTTCTATTTTTATAGAATTTTTGGGTATTTTTCTCGAAGAGTCGAAGCAACGAGTGTTGGGACACTCGAGGCTTCAACCATCGAGAAAACTCTCCAATCGAGTTCTCGCTTAGGTTTTTGGGACAGTGACTTAAGTCGCTGTAAGATCATTGTAGGGACACTCACGAAGTTTATTTTGCGAGTAGGGGCACTGCCCCTATCCCCAAAAGGGGCCATGTCCCGCGATCGCGCTTAAACCGCTAATGCGGACTCGGAGAGTTGACTCATAAATTCGAAATAAATTAGGAAAAATTATAGAAATTTCTGTAAAAATACATAATTTAGAATTATGTATAATTCTGTGATTGTCATGGCCCAATAACCCAATTGGATTGGATTAAGTGTGTTGTAATTCATAATACTGTCATGGGCCGCTTTTGTGGTCAGTGTTGTAAAGTGTTTGCGACCAAGGCCGCACCTATTCTTTTAATATTCTAGTTGTAAATAGTTTTAGACTCGAATGTAACTCGAGTTTCGTATTTGTAATGTACAAAAATGGAGCGGTGGAAAGTCCACTTGAAGACGAGCTTACGAGAAGGGTGACGACGACACATGGCGGTCAAAGGAAACGCTTGGAGAAGCTGCTAGCCTTAGGTAGACCGTCCGATCTTCTCATTGGCTTGAGAAGATCGTAGTAGGGCCATGACTATATCACATTTAATTATATATATATATATGTTGATATATATATATATATATTTAATTGATTTTTGCTTGTATGTATGTGATGCATGCTAGTAGAATAATTAATGTATGTATATGATGCATGCTAGGTTAATTTTCTTGTATGTATATGATGCATGCTAGAATAATTAATGTATGTATATGATGCATGCTAATATAGGATAATAAAGGCCTAAATGCGTATAAGATACACATTACGATTAGATTAGATCATAATCGAATCAACTCGAAAATGCCTATTGAGCCTTGATACCCATCACTACCTCGATCATTTGTTGTTGTTGAATCTGCCAAAGCAGAGCAACACATATTATCTTGGTAGGGTGCGGAGGGACAATCTTGGTCCCGCCTATCACGACTCGGGTTAGAGTAAGCTCAATTAGATTGAGCAAAACTAGTTAACTCAATTGGATCGAGTAGAACTATAGGCATATTCCAATCGTTGGAAAGATAGGTTAAGATCGCATTTACACTAAATCTTGGGCGATTTAGCCAAAGCTAACTCAAGGTCTTTTGTAAATGTGGGTCTTAATCCTATAAACAAGAGTTGCATAGAGATGTAATCGGTAATGTGTTACCCACCGATCGTACTAAGTCTGGGGCGATTTAGCCAAAGCTAACTCAAGGCTTAGTATGATGTGGATCTTGTCCCGCAAGAATTATAGCTAGTTTGTATGAATCTAGTAAAAGTGGTTTGACCACATCCATAACTCGATTCTACAAAATTCCTATAATTCAGTGGGAGCATCATTTGATTAAAGGCCTAATTAAATGATAAAAGGAATATGATATTAATCCTCTGCATTGTATGTTGTAGATTACTATGTCAACAAACACGAACACTCTCTCTCTGCGATCTGTCCTTGAGAAGGACAAGCTCAATGGAGCAAATTTCCTGGACTGGTACAGGAACCTGAGAATTGTTCTCACCCAAGAAAGGAAGCTGTACGTCCTGGAGCAGCCCATTCCGGAGGCACCTCCTGCCAATGCCTCACGAGCTGACAAAGATGCTTACAAGAAGCATCAAGATGATGCATTAGATGTGTCATGTCTAATGCTCGCGACCATGAACTCTGAGCTTCAGAAGCAACACGAGTTCATGAATGCTTATGATATGGTTGGACATCTTCGTCAACTATATCAAGGACAAGCTAGGCATGAGAGATATGAAGTCTCTAAGGCATTATTTGGGTCCAAAATGCAAGACGGGACTCCCGTAGGTACATATGTACTCAAAATGATTGGGTACGTAGAAAACCTACAAAGGCTGGGATTCCCACTTGGCCAAGAGTTGGCCACTGACCTAATCTTGCAATCTTTGCCAAGAGCCTTCGATCAATTTGTCATGAATTATAACATGAATGAAATTGATAAGCCATTGCCTGAAATGCTCAGCATGTTGAGAACTGCAGAGCTTAACCTTAAGAAGGGTAAATCTGACACCATTTTGATGGTGCAGAAAAAGAAAGGCAAGGGCAAGCCTAAAGGTAAGGGAAAGTCCCAAGCCAAGGGCAAAGGCAAAGAACTTAAACCCAAAGGAGGGGTAGCCAAGGAAGGGGCTTGCTTCTTCTGCAAGGAAGCAGGACACTGGAAGCGTAACTGCAAGGCATACCTGGAAGATCTTAAGAAGAAGAGAAGTGAGACTTCTACTTCAGGTATAAATGTTATAGAAGTCAATCTATCTATTTCTTCATCATGGGTATTAGATACCGGATGTGCATCTCACATTTGTACCAATGTGCAGGGGCTGAGAAATAGCAGGGCATTGACAAAGGGCGAGGTGGACCTACGAGTAGGCAATGGAGCAAGGGTTGCTGCTGTTGCTGTAGGAACTTATGATCTATCTCTGCCCTCTGGGCTTGTATTAGAATTAGATGAATGTTGTTATGTGCCTGCCTTAACCAAGAACATCATTTCAGTTTCTTGTTTGGACAAGAAAGGATTTTCATTTATAATAAAGAACAAATGTTGTTCAGTTTATTTAAATGATATGTTCTATTGTAGTGCACCTCTAATGAACGGACTCTACTTTCTAGACTTAGAGAGCCCTATCTATAACATAAGTACCAAGAGGTTCAAGTCAAATGAGTTGAACCAAACTTATCTCTGGCATTGTCGCTTAGGTCACATAAATGAGAGTCGCTTATCTCAGCTCCATAAGGATGGGCTGCTAGACTCATTTGATTTTGAATCATATGAGACATGCGAGTCTTGCCTTTTAGGCAAGATGACCAAGACTCCCTTTAGTGGACACAGCGAAAGAGCAACAGATTTGTTAGGACTTATACATAGTGATGTATGTGGTCCTTTCAATGTTGCTGCTAGAGGTGGTTACAGGTACTTCATTACATTTACTGATGACTTCAGTAGATATGGTTATGTGTATCTTATGACACATAAATCAGAATCCTTTGAAAAGTTCAAAGAATTCAAGAATGAAGTACAAAACCAGCTTGGCAAGAGTATTAAGATACTTCGATCAGATCGAGGTGGTGAATACCTTAGCCATGAGTTTCGTGACTATCTAGCTGAGTGTGGGATTCTATCCCAACTCACTCCTCCTGGAACACCACAGTGGAATGGTGTATCCGAAAGGAGGAATCGACTATGGATATGGTACGATCTATGATGAGTCACACAGATCTTCCTATATCCTTTTGGGGATATGCTCGACACAAGCAGCCTTTACCCTTAACCGTACCATCCAAGGTGTGTAAAGACACCATATACGATATGAACAGGAAAATCCCAAGATGTCTTTATGAGGATTTGGGGTTGTGAGGCTTACGCTCACGCCAAGTCTCGCATACAACCGGGACCCAAACTGATAGGTGCTATTTTGTTGGATATCCCAAGGATACAAAGGGATATTATTTACATTCCCCAAAGACAAAAGTGTTTGTAGCAAAGACTGGGGTTTTTCTAGAAAGGGATTTTGTTTCTAGAAAAACTAGTGGGAGTACCTTCGATCTTGAAGAAATTCAAGATAAGGACCATAGCACTAAGGCCTTGATGGAGGTTGAACAGGAGCCACAAAGTGGTGTGGGTGATGAGGTTGTTGCATAAAGAGTTGTGGAACAACCACATTCAAGTAGACCTACTCTTCGCAGTCCGATAGGTACGTCACCCTAAGAGATACTCATTTCTCTTGTCGACCATGATGACGTTATGCTCATTGAGAATGAGCCTACCTCCATCGTGAAGCTGTGATGAGCCCAGATTCGAGAAATGGCTAGACGCCATGAGATCCGAGATGGAATCCATGTACACTAACCAAGTATGGACTTTGGTTGATCCACCTGAAGGGGTCAAACCCATTGGGTGTAAGTGGGTCTTTAGGAGAAAGACTGACATGGATGGACTTACGCATACCTATAAGGGCCGATTGGTGGCTAATGGTTTCAAGCAAATTCATGGTATTGACTATGATGAAACCTTTTCTCCAGTGGCGATGTTTAAGTCCATTCGGATCTTGCTTGCTATTGCAGCATACCACGATTATGAGATCTGGCAGATGGATGTCAAAACCGCGTTTCTGAATGGAAACTTACTCGAGGATGTGTACATGACACAACCTGAGGGTTTTGTAGATCCACAGCATACTGGGAAGGTATGCAAGCTGCAAAGGTCCATTTATGGGCTAAAGCAAGCATCTCTGAGCTGGAATCTTCGATTCGATTATGAGATCAAACAGATTGTTTTAATCAAGAATGAAGATGAACCCCGTGTCTACAAGAGGGTTAATGGGAACACAGCTTGTGTTCCTTGTATATGTAGATGACATACTACTCATTGGGAATGACATCCTTCGCTACAAGAAGACTTGGTCTGGGCGACGCTGCTTCTCAATGAAGGACTTAGTGAAGCACTGTATTCTAGGCATCAAGATCTATAGAGATAGATCTAAGAGATTGCTTGGCCTAAGTCAGAGTACATACATTGACACGGTATTACTTCGGTTTGCCATGTAGAATTCCAAGAAAGGACTTCTGCCGATGTCACATGGTGTGAGTCTTTCGAAGACTCAAAGTCCCTCTTCTAGAGAGGAGAGAGACCGCATGGATAAGATCCCTTACGCATCTGCTATAGGATCTATCATGTACGCCATGTTGTGTACTCGTCCTGATGTCTCGTATGCTTTGAGCATGACGAGTAGATACCAGTCAGATCCAGGTGAGCGTCACTGGATAGCAGTCAAGAATATTCTTAAGTACTTGAGAAGGACTAAAGAATATTTCTTGATATTTGGAGGCGATGAGGAGCTAGCTGTAAAGGGTTACAACGATACAAGCATCCAAACTAACCAGGATGATTATAGATCGCAGTCAGGTTTCGTGTTTTGCTTGAATGGTGGCGCTGTGAGCTGGAAGAGTTCCAAGCAGGACACAGTTGCTGATTCTACAACAGAGGCCGAATATATATCGGTGCTTCCATCTCATTCGAGAGATTGTGAAGATTTGCAGAGTACCCACAAAGGCTAACATGACCAAGGCTAACATGGCACGTACGAGAAAAAGCATGATGGTCACACTAGGTCATTGGGTATTAGATACTACGGTGATTGACACTAGTGCTAGTGGGAGATTGTTAGTGAAAGCCCTAGAGCCAATCATGTGATGATTGTTGTATGGACTTTATTGTATCATATTCCTATTTATAAAGGCATGGTTATTATATTTACTTGTATTGGTGTCAAATAACTAAATATAATAATGTCCTTGAGTAGTAGGTTCTTATCTATATCAATCGATTGGTTGAATCGATAATGAGATGATATAGAGAACACTACTCTTAATCATTCCTAGTACTAACATTCAGGGACAATGTTAATACGTAGAGACTAGCATGTAGGTCAACACGATGACTTGATCTCACAAGTCATGGATATGAGATATCAAGTTGACACATGGGTATGCATTGGATAATGTATACTGAATGACCCGCCATAAGAAAGTATCATGGATCGTTATATGAGTGTCATATACTTTCTCATGTGGCTATTAGTATGACTATTAGTCCTTAGACCTGAAGTCACCATGGTTCCCTACATAAGGAGTTGTTACTCACAAACGTCACCCGTAAATGGGTGGACTATAAAGGCGATTACTGGGTATGTAACAAATTATGCGAAGGGATGTGAGTGATGTAGATGGGATCTATCCCTCCTATATGACGGGGGTGACATCGATATTCTTGATAGAGTGAGACCACGAAGTATATGGCCATGCCCAAATGAGTCAATATGATATATTGAGCTCATTTGATTAGAGTGAGTCTACTTGGAGATCAAGATTTAGATTGTACTGAGGATGACACGGTCTATGCCTCGATTGGTCAATCTAGATGTCAAGGATAGAGGGACATTGTCACATATTGTGAGAGTCACAATTAGTAGTCACAAAGGTGATGTTGGAGCTCAACATTCTTGTAACTTGGGTAGCAATGATGTGTTGCTAGATACCGCTCATTGCTTATGTTCCTAAATCGGTTTAGGGACATTGCCAACGTTACAAGAACCTATAGTCACACACATAAGAGCAATTAGATGGAGATTAGGTTCATATGATGAACCATGAGGATTAGGTTCATGGGATGAACCAAATTGGATTAAGAGTAATCCAAATTAGACTAATTGAGTTAGACTCAAGTTGATTCAAGTGTTGAATGAGTCTAATTTATATTTGATTCATTAAATCAATTTAAATTAATGAATAGAGATTCATTAAATTAAATTGACTTGAGTCAAGTGGTTAGATTTGATCAACCATGGGAGATTATAGGTCAAGTTTGACTTGACTTGAGAGGGAAGATGAAAGGTCAAGTTTGACTTGACCAAATGCCATGTCATGATGATGACTTGGCATGGCCGGCCAATGATGATGCTCCACATCATCATTGACTTTGTCAATTGGTGCCACATCATGAGGGAGACCAAGGGTCATGGGAGTTACATGCATGCATGTAACCTCCTCTCCATGAAGTGGCCAACCACTTATTCCATTAGATGGAATTGATTTTGTGAGTTACACAACTTCATCTTCTTCCTTGGAACACCCTCTCAAGCTCTCCCAACCTCCTTGGCCGAAATTCCTAAAGGGTGCTAGCACACTCTAAGGTATTTTTCTCCACCTATTGCTTGTGTGGATACCAATAGAGGAGTGTGCACTTGACACTCTCGAGTTCCGGCGAACCTTTTGGACGAGCGGGATTTGCGAAGGGCATCGCATCGAGGGTAACTTCTTATCATGTAGATCTAGAGTAGATCTAAAGGTATTAAACACATACATGTTAGTTTTATATTTTATACTTCGCACGGATCCGTGGCCGGGGCTTCCGAGGTTTCCGCAACGCAAAAAGCGGTTTTTGTGGCTCGGAAAAACCCAACAGGACCGACAGAGCAGGGCGTTCTAGTTACCATGGTTGCTCAGTCGTCTATCCGGACGAGTCAAGAGGCTCGAGCGATGATCGGCATTCTGATTCATTGGTAGTCGGATCACTTGGGAGGATCGAGTTCACCCTAGATGATGAGGGTATTATATATTTCCGAGGTAGATTATGTGTACCTCAGCCTCACCCGGTTATGGAGGAGTTACTACAGGAGGCACATCGCTCTCGATTTGCGATCCACCCAGGCGGAACCCGTATGTATCGAGATTTAAAGCGGTTGTATTGGTGGAACGGTATGAAGAAAGACATCGCGGATTTTGTAGCTAGATGTCTGATTTGTCGCCAGTCAAGGTGAGCACGAGACGGTGGATTACTTGAGGATTCCTATTCACGAGTGGAAGTGGGATCATATTACTATGGATTTTGTGATGGGTTTGCCTAGGACACGTTAAGGTCATGACGCGATTTGGGTAGTCGAGATCGACTAACCAAATCCGCGCACTCTTATCGATTCTAAGACAGACTCTCGGATCGATTGGCGCGAGCTATATTGTCGGAGATCATCGAGTTGCATGGTGTTCCTTTGAGCATTATATCGATAGAGATCCCGGTTCACTTCTAGGTTACGGCGAGTCTGCGGCAGCTTTAGGCACCGGTTTAATCGCATTCCATCCGCAGAGCGGATGGGCGATCGGCGGACCATTCAGACACTAGAGGATTTCTTTGAGGTCTGTGTTATAGATTTGAGGCAATCGGGAGGATCATTTACAGATAGTGGAATTCGCCTACAATAACAGTTATCATTCGGCTATCCAAATGGCCCCGTATGAGGCATTGTATGGTAGGCAGTGTCGTACACCCACCCTCTGGGAGGAGGTTGGGGAGGCCCAGTTGCTAGGACCCCAGAGAGCTCAGTATGAGGCAGAGTTGGTCCGTCTCGACGAGCGTAGGATGACAGAGGCGCAGAGATCGCCGGAAAGAGTTATGCGGATCGTGAGCGTAGACCTTTGGAGTTCTCTGTTGGTGATCATGTATTCTTGCGAGTTTCACCCACGAAAGGGGTGAAAAGGTTTGGACTCCGTGGTAAGCTTGCTCCTAGATATATCGGTCCGTTTGAGATTTTGGAGAGGATCGGAGCAGTTGCTTATCGTCTAGCGCTACCCCCATCTTTGACGAGTATACATGATGTATTCCATGTGTCTATCTTGAGAAGTATGTGCGATTCTACACATATTCTATCGGATGTATCGGGTTCCATTCAACCCGATGCTACTTACGAGAGGTTAGGTGCGGATTTTGGATTTCAAGGAACGCATGAACAAGGTTGTGCGACTTGTCAAGGTCGGGTGGAGTCACCACACCGACGAGGAGGCTACTTGGGAGCTCGAGGAAAAGATCAGAGCTCAATACCCCCACTTGTTTACTTGAGGTACGTGAGGTATATTTTCAGTACTTGTGGTATTTCTTACTCGTTGTGCACCTGAGTAGGAAATTTGGGGACCAAATTTTTATTAGTGGGGGAGAATGTTAAATACGGGGATTTAAAAACCCTAAATTAAAAGGTCCAATAATTAAGGAAATAATTCTGGAAATTTTTCGAGATTTTTAGGGAATTTTAGAAATTTTTCTGGAATTAAACGGACTCTGTACGAGATTTTTACGGGGATAAAATAGATAGGCCTTATTTAAGGGGGGGTATTAACCTAAACCGGTAACCCTAAGTTTCTATTTTTCTATTTCCCTTTTATTTCTTTTCCCGCACTCACTTCCCCTTGGCAGTTTCTTGCTGACGCCGCCGCTCCTCCGACGGTTCTCATGCGACCACCGCTTCTCCGTGGCGGGTTCGTCTTGCCGACGGCGCCCTCGGGCCGTGGCGACATCTTTCTTCCTCGAGCCAACGCTGGCCCACGGCGCAGACTCGTCGTGCTCCGCGAGCACCGCCGCTCGACACCTCTTCTCTGCAAGCGGCCGTGAACGCTGCGCTTTCCCTGCTCAGGCCCGTCGACTACTCTTCTTCGTGTCCGCAGCCACCCGAGTCCTTGCGGCCCCTCTCCCTCCGCAAGCGCCGCCACTGCTCCTCGCGCGTCGCCGTCCACCGCCGACGCCACCTCCTCTGCCCTTCTGGCCGGAGGTCGCCGGAGTAGGTAAGGGTTCTTTTTACTTTTCGTTCTTGGACGATAGTGAGTTAGGGATGTTGTGTGTAGGTTGTGTTCGGTGTGGCGGTGTGAGGGTCGATTAGAAATTAAACTGGGGGGTGTGGGTGAGTTAGCTATGAGGTTCCGTTTAGGGATTGGCTGTGGAATTTCCTCATCCTAACTTGGATCTATGGTTTAGGCAGTGAGTGCCTTGGAGCTTAGGTTGCTCCGGTGTAAAGGGATCGGGATATGTTAGGTCGGTGGAGACCCAAGTCCGGTAAGCTGTGAACGGTTGCACCGGCTATGCACGACTAGGTGTTTGGAGGTTAGTTATTTGTGGATGTTTGTAATGAGATTGATGTTTGAGGTTTGATGTGTTGTGATTGGTAATGCAGCTATTTAGATTTGGATTCGGCATGTGGATGGAATTTTTAGGGCGGGTGAGCTTGATTGGTCGATTTGGGTTGATTCCGGAGTTATTCGGTTGATCGGTATGGTTCGGAGGATATGGGATTTGGGTGATATTGTTTGATCTTGAGGATATCTTTGTAAGTGATGAATTAGGTTAATTGATTTGGAAATTGGTTTGGGTTAATTGGGTTATAAAAGAAATCGATTAATTATTCGATTTGTTGTTGAATTGTATATTTTGTGCTTGACTATAATTACGTTATATGCAGGTTTCGGTCACGAGGCAGGTCCCCAGTCGTGACGATTCGGTTCTTCTTGCGGATATATATTCAGGCGGGTATTTTGACTTAACGTTTAGATTAAGTCAAATTGATATGCTAGTTAGGATAGCTTACAATAATTTTTCATGTTTATATGCCTAGTATGTTTTTGGTGCCTACTAGATACATGCATGTGATAGGATATGATTATATTTACCTGTTTGATTTGGATCATAGTATGTGGATTAGGGATATGTACATATTGGTTGTACATATCATTCGGATAGGTATATTATGAGTAGGATTTACATGCTTTAGTATCATGCACCATTTTCGCATGATTGCATGCTAGCTGGACGGGGTTCCATTATTGTTGAACCCGCAGCTAGTTACATGGCCTGCACACACTGCCACTCATGGGTTAGTTGTAACGACCGAGCCCCTGTTGGCGGAATTCGGCCCCTATTGGCGGAAATTCGGCGACCCCTATTGGTCGCCGACCGTCGCCCCTGTTGGCCCGTCGTTACTCACCTGGACTTCCCACCCCTGGAAGTGGGTTTTTGCCTTCCCCAGGATTCGAACTCTAGACCTCCAGGCTAAGTACTAAAGTTTATGAATCCTGGTAACCAAGTGATCCTGGGATCACTTGGTTACCAGGATTCATAAACTTTAGTTACTCGAATTCGAATCGGGAAACACAGGTGTCAGTGAGCAACGACGGTCAATCGACGGCGACGGCGACAATAGGGCCATCGCCAATAAAGCATCATTAGAGGCGCGGTCGTTACAATAAAGGCGCCTTTTATTGTAACGACGTAAGCCCCTCACATGGAATTGCCCTATCATGAATTCGCCCCCACTTGGCGGAATTCGCCCCTATTGGCGTGAAATTCGCGACCTATTGGTCGCCATCGCCGCCGCTGGTCTGCTGCTACTCACCCGACTTCCCACCGAAGTGGGTTTTGCCTTTCCCGTGATTCAACCCAGACCTCCGTGCTAAGTACTAAAGTTTATGAATCTCGTAACCACTGATGGAGACCTCGCTGCATTTAAAATCCTGCAAAGATCTCCTCAGACGGTGACAATCTCAATTTACATACAAGGCCTACACGGCCACTATACATCGGTCAACACGACCGGAATCCAAACTCACACGCAGTTATATATTTGGCCTCAGGCCATCAACCAAAATAAATAAATAAACAATCTATCACATCTAAACCTACCCCTTCTGCCATCTGGGCAGGAATACTCAACTGAAATCCATCCAGAACAAAACTCCGAATAAAGTCCCTAAGGACACCAAAAACCCACGAATACATAAATCCAATTCCAGTCCTAAATACATCTTCTAAACAAGATATCCAAAACCAAAAAAACAACCAAATACACTTCCACGACGAGGGGGTTTGGCAGCTGGACTCTCCTGACAGCTTCATCCTGAAATAAATATAATCAACGGGGTGAGTTCAAAGAACTCTGCGGGTATAGTAGATATGCAAAATCAGGTATAGCCAACAATAAAAATATCATGCCAAGATACCACATAAATAGGGTATGCAAGCAAGAAATACAAAATGATCAGATTACTCAATCTCCTACCCTGATATAGGAGCATGTGCCTGACTAGAAGTAATAGAGTCCTGACCATATATAAATATGTATCATGTATGCATGACAATCATATGCACATCTAAGGCATCAATACAATAATGCAGCAAACACAATACAAAATGCAATAAGTGCAAAATGCATGTCGTGCCAATGACATGGTCACCCCTGACGCCAGTCAGCCGCCTCACACGCAATGGTGAAGCCGAGTGGGTAGGGCTATGACAACTGTGCACTCTGCCATCACTGCTCCTGAGTGACCGAGTGGACAGGATGCTGTCGGAGTACACCTATCCTCCTGCCCCAAACATAGTGGGGGAGCTAAGCTCTCATCTCCCCGTGTCATAGACCAGAGGAGGGATCCCTGCCCGCTACCACGCTGCCTCATCGCTACCCATGAGCGGACCAGCGGAGCCTGACAGAGCAACTGCACACACCCTCCTGATGTACCACTAACCCATGAGTGGCAGCATGTGCAGCCATGTAACTAGTCATGGCTCAACAATAATGGAACTCCTGGCCCATAGCATGCAAATATGCAAAATGGTGCATGATACTAAAACATGTAAATCCTACTCAAAATACCTATCCGAATAATATGTACAATCAATATGTACATATCCCTAATCCATATACTATGATCCAAATCAAACAGGAAAATATAATCATATCCTATCACATGCATGTATCTAGTAGGCACCAAAAGCATATCAGGCATATAAACATGAAAAAGTTATTGTAAGCTATCCTACTAGCATATCAATTTGACTTAATCTAAAAGTTAAGTCAAAATACCCGCCTGAATATATATCCGCAAGAATGAACCAAATCGTCACGATCGGGACCCGCCGCGATCGAAACTCACATAAAGCATGACTATAGTCAAGCACAAAAATACAATTCACCGACAAATCGAATAATTAATCGATTTCCTTTATATCCCAATTAACCCAAATCTCATATCCTCCGAACCATTACCGATCAACCGAATAACTCCTAATCAACCCAAATCGACCAATCAAACTCACAGCCACACTAACTGTATTTACAGCCACATCGACACCCAATAAAACCTCACAATCCATTTATAGCCAACAACACTCGTTATAACCATACCTCCCTAAACGAAACCTCATAGCTTCAATTCTCCACACTGCCACAACCCCTGTAATTCACAGAATCAAAATGGACCGAAAGAAAACAATGAAGTCAAGACATATACCAACAATAGGAGCTATGTCGGCGTCAACGCCTTTATCCCCTGTTCATCTAAGAATCCGACGCTCACTATCACTGCCCAAAATCACCGATAAAGCTCAAATAGGAAATCCACGGCTAGGACTTTCAATCCCGGCCCAAGGAACAAGGAATCGACTCTACCTTGCTCGGCGACCACCGGCAGGATCGCACCTCCGCCCCAACCCAAGACGTGCAATGATTAGGCCAAAGCAGCGCGGCGGGGAGAAAGGAAGAGGAGCGGCGACGGCGCTCTTTGGCAGAGGAGGCCGGCGCGCACCGTCGGTGGCAGAGGAGGCCGGCGCAGACGGCGACGCTGGTGGCCGAGGGGTAGGCGACGGCGGAAGGGCGCTGCGACGACGGTCGCTCGTGCTCGTGAGGAGGAGAAGTCGGCGAGTCCTGATTGTCGGCAGAGAAGCAATCGCCGAGAGAAGAGGGGCTCGGGAACAAGTGTGGAACGGCATATGCGAGGTCGAGAAGAGGGGTCGCGAGAGAAATCCGAGAGGAAAAGGTCACGGGAAAAAATAGAAAAAGGAAATAGAAAATAGAAAATTAGGGTTTTCCATCGCGTATTTATCCCCTTTAAATAGACCCCTCTAAAGCCCGTTTACTTTATCCCCGTAAAAATCTCGTACGACCTCCATTTAAATCCAGAAAAATTCCTAAAATTCCCTAAAAATCCCGAAATATTTCCAGGATTATTTCCTTAATTATTTGGGCCATTTAATTTAGGGTTTTAAATCCCCGTATTTAACATTAGTGGTACATCAGGAGGGTGTGTGCAGTTGCTCTGTCAGGCTCCGCTGGTCCGCTCATGGGTAGCGATGAGGCAGCGTGGTAGCGGGCAGGGATCCCTCCTCTGGCCTATGACACCAGGAGATGAGAGCTTAGCTCCCCCACTATGTTTGGGGCAGGAGGATAGGCGTACTCCGACAGCATCCTGTCCACTCGGTCAATCAGGAGCAGTGATGGCAGAGTGCACAGTTGTCATAGCCCTACCCACTCGGCTTCACCATTTCGTGTGAGGCGGCTGACTGGCGTCAGGGGTGACCATGTCATTGGCACGACATGCATTTTGCACTGATTGCATTTTGTATTGTGTTTGCTGCATTATTGTATTGATGCCTTGGATGTGCATATGATTGTCATGCATACAGGATACATGTTTATATATGGTCAGGACTCTATTACTTCTAGTCAGGCACATGCTCCTATATCAGGGTAGGAGATTCAGGTAAGTACAGTCATTTTGTATTTCTTGCTTGCATACCCTATTTATGTGAGACTGTACTGGCATGATATTTTTATTGTTAGCTATACCTGATTTTGCATATCTACTATACCCGCAGAGTTCTTTGAACTCACCCCGTTGGTTTATATCTATTTCAGGATGAAGCTGTCAGGAGAGTGCAGCTGCCGGATCCCCCACTCGTCGTAGATGTTTTATTTTTGGATATTTGCTTTATGGTTTGGATATTTTGGTTAGAAGACATGTATAAGTTTTGGAGATTGATTTGTATTTGGATTTTGGTGTCCTTGTGGATCTTATTCGGATTTTTGTTTGATTGGATTTTTGTTGGTTATTCCTGCCCAGATGGCAGAAGGGGTAGGTTTAATTATGATATTCTTTTGTGTATATCATTTGATTGTTGGCCTGAGGCCTGATTTATATAACTGCGTGTGAGTTTGGATTCCGGTCGTGTTGACCGATGTATAGTGGCCGTGTAGGCCTTGTATGTAAAATTTGGATTGTCACCCGTACAGGGGAGATGCTGCCGGATTTTCGTCTGGTGGGGTCTCCTTCGGGGCGTGACACAAGAGCTCCTCTTGTTGGCCGGCATTCATATTTCATCTCCCTCTCGTTGGTGGCCGGCATCAACAACAAAGAGGAGGAAGAGGTTTGATCTTTCTCCAAAGGGATTGTGTCCGGAACTAGATAGGAGAAGAAGGGAGCTTATTATCTTCCTTTGTTCGGAGCGAACAAGGATAGGAAGATACGAGATCTAGGAGGCTTCATCTCTTGGAGGATCGTTGCCTACACAACGTCCAAGAGGAGGATAGGACATACAATAGAAGGCCAAGAAGTAAACAAGAGGTATAATTCTTGTTTTCGTTTCCTTTTGTTTCTTTGTATTATGTATGTAATTTCATGTGGCTAATTTACTTGGACCCCGAAGATAAACACAAAAACCGGTGATCCATACATCATCTATTCCGTGGCTAATCGAGGAAAAGAGTTAGGTTGCTTGAACAACAAGTTTGTTCAAGAGACCACTCTAATCGAATAGCACGGTGATGGATCGGTTGCTTGGATAATTCGTCATCATCTTGGATTAATTTTTTTTAATCCAGGGACGTAGATGGGATCGCCATGCACAAGCAACTAAGTTGAAGTGGGAAGCGAAGCTTCAACCTTCAAGTGGTATCAGAGCCACGGTTTTCCGATTTTGTGTGTTTAGGTTTCGGTTACTTTTATGCACTTATCATGTATTATATGTGTCGGATGATAGTAGGTTGTGCGTAGGCTAACTTTTTGGTTGCAGGCATAAGATCCAACTATTATGGCCATATGTGTGTGTATGTGATTGGATGTGTGTAATTGTAATATTATTTGAATCCTTGGGGTTGATGAGGCTATATTTAATTTTTGTAATTAAGTACGACATTGTTTAGCAACTCTTTTATTTTAGTTTACTTTCGATCTAGATTTCATGTACACTCCTTCGTGAAGTATAGGATTGATGGATGTAAATTAAAATAATTTTTCTCGGCTCGGATCTCCGGATGGCTTGTACATGGCGTAGGAAGGAGCGGACGAGATGGGGATACGACGGGAGGCATATTGGAGAACAAAAGTCATAATAGTTGGAAAATATTTGTTTTTCATATTTATTTCTTCTTGTTTGATATGCATGTCGTGTGCTAGGAAAATTCCTTATTTTAAATTACTATGTGGGAGAGGGATATTTTTTTTAATTCCCACGGCCTCCATTACGATTTGACATTTGATGCAAACAAACTTGCGCGTCGACTCTGAGTGCCTTCCTCTGTTAAATACTGGAAAATTTAAACATGTAAATTTAATGGCCAAATAATTAAGGAAATAATCCTGGAAATTTTTCGGGATTTTTAGGGAATTTTAGGAATTTTTCTGGATTTAAACGGACTCCGTACGAGATTTTTACGGGGATAAAACAAATAGGCTTTGGAAGAGTCTATTTAAAGGGGATTAATATGCGACAGAAAACCTAAATCTATTTTAGGTTTCGTTTTTCTTTTTTTTTTTCCCCGCCACGACACTTTCCCTTCGACAGTTTTCGATCGCGAGCTACCTTCGTCGGTACTTCTTCTCCGCGGTGATTTCGTCTTCGCCGGTGAGCTCTTCTCCTCGTCGCGAGCACCATCGCCGCCGACAGCGCCGTCTCCTCTCCGTCGTTCACGTCGCCGATGGTCCACAGGCTACCACCGTCGCCTCCTTTTTCCTTTGGCTAGGTCGTCGGTGACACCCGCAGGCAGCCAACGCCGCCGCCTTTTTCCCCGAGCACCGCTGCCCCTTTTTGCCTCATCGCCACACCAGGCACCGACTTACCGCTACTACCACGCCGCCGCCGCCTTGGTCAAGCGCCACCGACCACCGCGATCGCTGTGTTATCCTCCTCCCTGCCGCCGTCGCAAGACCACTCGACGGTCGCATAGCTCCGATCGCGCCGACATCGCCTACGCCGGCTCGCCCTTCGCCCGACCAGATCAGAGTCCGCAGACTCATCGACCCCAATTTGTTCCGAACAATGAAGGTGGTAAGGGAAGAATCGGTTGTTTGGTTAATCTATGGTTGTTGTTGTATGTTAATTAGTCAGTTTAGCTAATTAACTAATTTGGTTAATTAAAGTAAGGAATTAATCGTTTAAAAACAATGGAGTAATCTGATTAATCTGTTATTAGGAGTAATTGGATGAATTTGGATTTAATTAATAAGTTTAATCAAATAGTACGGTTGGGTTTTTGGGGTAAACTGATATTGATCAAGTGGTAATTAAACTTGGGGTTAATAAAGTTGATTACCTAAGCTGGTTAGGATGAATTATATTTAGATACGGCAGCGAGTGATCGGTTAAGTGGATAGCTTAATCCATTAGGGTTTGGACTTGATATTGAGGTTGGCAATATAATCTGAGTATATTATATTGTATGCAGATTTCGGTCACGGGACAGGTCCACGGACGTGAAGATAGTTATCACGAGCATTATATAAGGCGGGTATTTTGACTTGTCTTTTTGATATAGTCATGTTGATATGCTAGATAGTTATAGCTTGCAATAGTTTTCATGTTTATCTACCTTGCATGTTATTATGCCTATTTGACACGTGCATTTGATCAGTTTATAGTTATACTTTCCCTGTTTTACTTGGATCATGTATATGTACCTTTTTATTGTGCATATTATTCGGATACGTATGTTAGTTGGTATTACATGCTTTAGTGTCATGCACCATCTTGCATGATTGCATGCTGGCTGGACGGGGTTCCATTATTGTTGAGCCCGCAGCCAGTTACATGGCCTGCACACACTGCCACTCATGGGTTAGTGGTACATCAGGAGGGTGTGTGCGATTGCTGTCGAGCTCGCCGGGTCCGCTCATGGGTAGCGATGAGGCAGCGTGTAGCGGCAGGATTCCTCCTCGGCCTATGACACCGGAGATGAGAGCTTAGCTCCCACTATGTTTGGGGGAGGATAGGTGTAGATCCCGCCCACTTTCGGTCACTCAGAGATGATGGCAGAGTGCACAGTTGTCATAGCCCTACCCACTCGGCTTCACCATTGCGTGTGAGGCGGCTGACTGGCATCAGGGGTGACCATGTCATATGGACGACATGCATTTTTGCACGGATTGCATTTGTATTGTGTTTGCTGCATTATTGTATTGATGCCTTGGATGTTGCATATGATTGTCATGCATACAGGATTCATATTCATTTATGGTGATGACTTTATCTCTTATAGTAGGGCACATGCTCCTATATCAGAGTAGGAGATTCAGGTGAGTACAGTCCTTTTGCATTTATTTCTTGCTTACCATATATGAGACTGTACTGACATGATTAGTATTGTTAGCTATATCTTGCTATTTATATCGACAAATATCCGCTAAGTTCTTTGAACTTACCCCATGGTTTTATTTTTTATTTCAGGATGAAGTCATCAGAGAGTCCGTTGCCATATCCCCCCCTCGTAGTGACAGTTTCTTAGTTGTTTGAGTTTTGGTTTGAATTTTGTATAGAAGATATGTTTAGGCTTGGAAATGGATTTATGTACTCGTGGATTTTTGGGGTTCTTGTGGACCATTGGTCGGATCTTATTTTGATTTGTTTGGTTGGGTATTCCTGCCCAGATGGCAGAAGGGGTAAGTCTAGTTAGTGTAGACTTTTGTTTACCTAGATTTGTTGGCCTGAGGCCTTATTATTATCTGCGTGTGTTTGATTGGATTCCGGTCGTGTTGACCGATGTATAGTGGCCATGTAGGCCTTGTATAAAATTGGTATTGTCACCCGTACAGGGGAGGTGCTGCCGGATTTTCGTCTGGCGGAGACTCCCTCGGGGCGTGACAATTTATTTGGTATCAGAGCGTAGGTTTCCGAGTTCCTTAGGGTCTTTGGGTTTATGGAGTTCGCCAAGTTTGGTAGGTTAACTGGGTATTTTCGGAGTTTGCAGTTCATGATTTTTATGTTTCGGAAATTCGAGGTATTATTGACGAGGTCAATATGGGGGATTTGGTGGCGACAGGACATCTCCAGACAACTAACAGGTAAATACATTCTAGAAAATTTTCTAGATTTAGTACATATTTATATTTGGTTATGCGGTGATATCATATTTTATCTAGTATTGTTTTAACCTGAATATCTGTTGGACAATTAGATTTTTAGGTTGCTGGTTTATAGATAGCATTTGGTTATTAATTGCTATTACTGCTATACGTAGCTAGTTATCATTGTGATATAAATGATAAGATATTTACCTCTTAGGATTTGACTAGTATTAGGATTATTAGACTAGTTGAATAATATGACTAAGGTGGATAAATTCGTAGAAGGCATGAGGACATGATTACATTGCTTACATAGTTTAGGGTATATAGCGTTGTTCATATTTATCGGCTGTTAACAATATCACCCATTCGTGGTTGAGGAAAGTTAAAGTAGAGTTTTCCTAATGGGGCTTTTGTGTATTTGAGGTCGAATAGGTCTCCCATACATGGTTGAGATAGTCTATTGTAAGGTTATACTCTTGCGTTATTCGTTCAGAGTTGGTGATAATCGGATTCGTATGACGCCTGTAGCTAGATAGCTACTTTACAGGTTAAGTACCCACGAGATCTGTTCGTGGAAGCATGTTGTAGCATGCAGGATTGAACTGGTAGAATGATATAATTTAGGCTTAACCCTCTTGCCGGGCGATTTGTTGTCCTTATTGGCCTTGATAGGCGGTTTCTGTTAGTTGGGACGAAACCCTATGATTAATCGTCTCGACGTGATTATTAGGGGACTTATGATTTTTATCGACCTTGATAACCGAGCATGTTGGAAGGGTTGGAACCATCTCGACTTATTTATTTATAAGTCAATGATCTTTACTGACTTTGGTAAACATTTGGTATTAGAGGTGTTGAAACCCTCACTTGACCGCCTCAACAGGCTTAATTATAGATCGATGATCTTTGTCGACGTCAATGGTCGTTTTATACTGGATGCATTGGGTAACCCTAGGCTTAACAACCTAGGATAATCGACTGCTCACGCGACCTATTGGTGGTAGTACGCCAGAGCGTGCAGTCAATAATTAGATATTTATATACAGTCTTGTAGGGAATTCTTTATGCCAAATGGCATATGCGCAACGGAAAAATTAGGATCCCTTCCAAGTGATCCATGCGAAAGCAAACTCGTATAAAATAAATTTCTCTAAACCAAGCCTATCTTATAGGAGAGGATTACCTTTGTTGCGTGCCCTTGTTAATCCCGCTTCTTCCTTTTGTTTGTTGGATCTTTAGCACGTTCAAGTGTCCGTGCCTCTATATGTATCCACACGAGCAAGCTCTTGTCTCACAAAAGAAAACTAGAGGAGCTCTCCTTTACTTCTTGCTAGAGAAGTCCCTAAAGGAGAGGAAGCTAAGGAAAAAGAGAAGGGAAGAAGAAGACTACTCTTCTTCCTACACTCACAAAAGCCACACAACAATAAGCTCTCAAGCTCTCTCCAAGCCTCAAGCTCCCAACAACCACACCAACAATTGCTTTGGCCGGCCACTCCATGGGGTCTTTTATAGGGTTGGAAAAACCCTTTCACCTCCACACATTCAATGCAATCCATTGCATTGGGACATTTGTTTGGCCGGCCACTTAAGGAGACAAAACCATTTTGTTTCCTTCCACCTTATCTAGCTTAGGTGGATGCTTAGGTGGCATGCTTATGTGGCATTCTTATGTAGCATTCATGCATGTTGAATTAATCTTATTAATTCAATTAAGCTTATGTTATCATATTGAATTAATCTTATTAATTCAATTAAGCTTATGTTATCATATTGAATTAATCTTATTAATTCAATTAAGCTTATGTTATCATATTGAATTAATCTTATTAAATCAATGAGGTAACATATTGAATTAATCTCATTAAATCAATTAGCTAAAATTCTCATTAAGCTTAAAGTCCAAAAACCATTTTGTACTTAAGCTTATTCCCAAATTATTCTAGTCAAACTAGAATACTCTAATTCCTCTAATCATCATGCTCTTTGTGTGTGACCCTATAGGCTCTCATAACGTTGGCAGTGGACCTAAACTCTTTTAGATACACAAGCAATGAGCGGCATCTAGCAATACATCATTGCTACCCAAGTTATGAGATAAGTCAAGATCCGACTAACCTTTCCGTGACTACTATAATATATGACCGTGTCCTTCTATCCTTGATATCGATTGATCAATGAGGCATAGACCGTGTCATCCTCGATCAATCTATGTGTTTCTTGATCCCGAGTAAACTAACTCAAACAAATGAGCTCAATATCTCATATTGACTCATTCGAGCATGGCCATGCGTTTTAGTAGTTCTACTCAATCAAGGCCCACCGATATCACTCTCGTCATATGAGAGGGATAGATCCCATCTACATCACTCACATCCCTCCGCATAATTTGTTATATACCCGATGTCGCTTTTATGGTCCACCTGATTACGGGTGACGCGTTTGTGATACCAAAGTACATAACTCCTTATGTAGGGAACCGTAGTGACTTGTGTCCGAGGACTATTCATACCAATAGTCACATGAGAAAGTTTATGACACTCATATAACGATCCATGAAACTTTCTCATGGCGGAATTGATTCGATATATTCTCTAATATATACCCATGTGTCAACTTGATATCATATATCCATGACTTGTGAGATCAAGTCATCAATTGACCTACATGCTAGTCTTTATGTATTAATATTGCCCTTGCATATTAATACTTGACTAGGAACATTTAGAAAGTGTTCTCTACAGCCTCTCATAATCAATTCTGCCAATTAATGTGCTGTAGACAAGAACCTACTTTTCTAGGGCATTACTATATTTAATTTAGCTGGCACAAGCAAGACTTAAATATAATAACCAATCCTTTGCCTTTATAGAATATGATACAAAAATGTTCCCTATTCAACCATCACATGATTGGTTCTTAGGGCTATAACTAACAAGTCTGTCTATCCACGAGTCTCATTCGTGATAGCATATAGTTGCACGTAGACCGTGCTATTGATTTTCGGCCCATGGATTACGTTCGAGGTAGCTCATAGATAGTTTCCTTTTTGTGTGAGAGCCACGAGACTTTATCGTGGTATCTGGATGTGCACTGCTTGTTGCAGTGGTTGTGTATGTTGCAGGTATATTTATTATACTGCTGATTAGGTTAGTTGCAGACTGATATTGGTACTCTGAGGGTTGGGTTACTCTAGCTTGTTCCCTATGACTTCCATTATGTGCATTATGATTATGCACTATTGTCATACATCCACAGAGTGGTTGTACTTATCCCCTCCTCACTTATCCTCTAGGTTAATTGATGGAGGACGTGTCATGTTGACCTACCTTCGAGTCGCTCAGAGAGTTCCTTGCCGTGCTTGTCCCACTGCATCGTCGAGATGCCGCTTTATTTACTTTATCGGTGTTGCATTTTATTATGCACTTTGGATTTTGTCGCAATTTGATTTGGTGTCATAAAACTATTTTACTTTAATGGATATATGTTTAGTCATGCATGCATGCAGTTATTAAAATACTAGTATTTCTATAATTATTTCGAGGTTTTTACCAGATTTGGTCTATGTATTTCGGAAT
The DNA here is from genome assembly GCA_025175895.1 of Wurfbainia villosa. Taxonomy (NCBI): domain Eukaryota; kingdom Viridiplantae; phylum Streptophyta; class Magnoliopsida; order Zingiberales; family Zingiberaceae; genus Wurfbainia; species Wurfbainia villosa. Next base: position 49,693 of record JAKLTH010000289.1, read on the forward strand.
ATTGTCACTAAGGGGCTCCTCTGTTATTTGGATGACGGATATGCCCCCAGGACGTGACAATTTTATTGGTTTACGATTTTGGTTTGTGGTTTCAGTGTTTCGAGGATTTTATTTTCCTTGGATATTTGGGAGAGCTCGTGTTTTGGGACCAAGCAATCTGAAGGATATCTCTGAGCTATAGGAAAAGTATTGTCTTTAGTAGTTATGATACTTTTGTGGCTAGGAAAACTATTGACTTAGTGAAATTGCTCCTACTCATGGGCGTGGACGAGTTCGACGACGTATTGATCTTGAGTAATCTAATGATGATTTCAGAGGTACGGATTCTTTAGAGGTGTCGACTGACGTCGAATTAGGAAGCTAGGAATATGGCCTGCTAGTCATCCATTTGAAGGTTAAGAAGTAAACCCTCAGAAAATATCAGTCCCTACTATTAGTGGTTTGGTTATGGATAAGGCGTGTATACTTACACTGGTCAAGACGATGAAAGATCGTTTTACCTTATTATAGGAGGTGTTGGATGGGATATTTATCTGTCCCAGTATTTTCTTCTAGAGAAGATCCGGAACTCTTTGTTAAAAGAGAGATGGACCTTTGAGATTATGCATCGATTAACGATGATAGAATGCAGTAGTTGTGGAAGGAAATGAATATCCTTCATTGTGGATAGAAGATCTATTTAGATCAGCTATAGGGCATCGGTGTATGCTCTATGATTGATTTATGACTGATGGGTTGATATTGTAGTGACATGATGTCATACAATTATCATGGTCGTTGTGATGATTGTTATATCATCAGGCTAGAGTAAAGAGAATGCAGTTGTATAGCGATGACAATTTCATACTTGATATGAATTGTATGAGCTTATGATTATTTTATTAGACTTATTGACGACTTAGTCGTCCAGGGATTTGGGAAGTCGTGTATTCTGCACACGATTGGCTCGATTGTAGTCGTTGGATTGCGAATCTTGACCACTGATGAGGGTGGTAGTTGGAGTTGCACTCGACCACCATAGATGGTAGTTTTCTTGGTATTGGTTTAATTGTTACTATATATATGGATAGGATGCTCTAGCAGTACTACATCGCTGACTGGTTGGACCAAGAAGGTGAGGAAATTTACTTGGTCTGAAGCTTGTGAAACTAGTTTCAGGGCTCAGACGATGATTGACTTTTACGCCAGTGTTGATTAATCATTCTGGTATGGATGGAAGGGTGGTGTACATGGATGCATCATTTCGGAGATCGGAGCGATTCCGATGTTATTGACTAAGATATATTCTAAGCTTACGACAGTTAAAGAACTGCGAAATAAGCCGTCATATATATGACGTGGACTTAGCAGTGATTATGTTGTTTGGTAGAGGTGAGGAGCCGTAATGCTCATGGGGTTTTGGCTAGTTACTGGACAACTACTATAGAGTAGCTGGAACACGAACGGTTGTAACAAGGAAGTTTGGTCGTGATAGCCTCCCATGCACTTACAGAGTGTGTGGTGGAGTGGATGTTGGACGGTAGATGGACTACTATCTCTGACTCCGAGGAGGAAAATGGTTTCTGAAGTTGCATTAGTTTAAGGAACAGATGCTTCAGGAAATTCCGATTCCGGAATGGAAGTGAAAGCATATTATTATAGATTTTTGTAGTGGGTTGCCTAGGACACATCAAGGCCATGACGCAATTTGGGTAGTCGTTGACCGACTAACCAAATCCGCGCACTTCTTAGTGATTTAGAAGACGAACTCTTTGGATCGTTTGATAGAGTTATATATTGTCGGGATATCGTCAGATTGCATGGTGTTCCTTGAGCATTATATCAGATAGAGATCCCTGGTTCACGTCTCGGTTTTGGCAGAGTCTGCAGCAGGCCTTAGGCATGCAGCTTCGTTTTAGTACTGCATTACATCCGCAGATAGATGGATAGTCTGAGCGGACCATTTAGATACTAGAGGATTTGCTGGGGTCCTATGTTATGGATTTCAGGGCCAACTGGGAGGACCAGTTGTTAGGACCCATAGAGCTCGATGAGATGTGGTTGGTTCGTACTATCAAACGTAGGATGGCAGAGGCGCAGGATCGTCAGAAGAATTATGCAGATCGGAGACGGAGACCTCGGGAGTTCTCTATTGGTGATCATGTTTTCTTGCGAGTCTCACCCATGGAAGGGGTGAAGAGATTTGACCTCCGTGGTAAGTTAGCTCCAAGGTACATTGGGCCTTTCGAGATTTTTGAGAGGATCGGAGTAGTCGCTTACCGTCTAGGGCTACCACCGTTTTTGGCTGGTATCCAGGATGTGTTTCATGTGTTCATGCTAAGGAAGTATGTGTCAGATTTTACACATATTCTATCAGATATGTCAGGTTACATTCAACCTGATGTTACTTATGCAGAGGTTCCGATACGGATTCTGGATCACAAGGAACGACAGTTGCGAAATAAGATTTTGTGACTTGTCAAGGTCGGGTGGAGTCACCACACCGACGAGGAGGCTACTTGGGAGCTCGAGGAAAAGATTCGAGCTCAATACTCTCACTTGTTTACGTAAGGTACGTGAGGTATATTTTCAGTACTTGTGGTATTTCTTACTCGTGCATCTGAGTAGGAAATTTGGAGACCAAATTTTATTAGTGGGGGAGAATGTTAAATACTGGAAAATTTAAACATGTAAATTTAATGGCCAAATAATTAAGGAAATAATCCTGGAAATTTTTAGGGAATTTTAGGAATTTTTCTGGATTTAAACAGACTCCGTACGAGATTTTTATGGGGATAAAACAAATAAGCTTTGTAAGAGTCTATTTAAAGGGGATTAATATGCGACAGAAAACCTAAATCTATTTTAGGTTTCGTTTTTCTTTTTTTTTCCCCCGCCGCGACACTTTCCGATCGCGAGCTACCTTCGTCGGCACTTCTTCTCCACGGCGATTTCGTCTTCGCCGGCGAGCTCTTCTCCTCGTCGCGAGCACACCACCACGACAATGCCTCCTCTCCGCTGCTCACGTCGCCGATGGTCCACAGGCTACCGCCGTCGCCTCCTTTTTCCTTTGGCTAGGTCGTCGGTGACACCCGCAGGCAGCCAACGCCAACGCCTTTTTCCCCGAGCACCGCTGCCCCTTTTTGCCTCATCGCCACGCCACTCGTGCATAGCTTCGACCTGGCCGACATCAACAACGACCATCGACCGCTACCCGCCGCTTCTCGTAAGGGTCACCGCCACGCGCCGCCGCCGCTGCCGCCGCCGCTGCTCGTGACGCCACCCCAAGGCCGCCGCACTTTACTCGCTACCCACGCGTGCTCGCCGCCTTGGTCAAGATCACACCCGACCGCCCTCGCCGCCGCCAGTGTTATCCTCCCTCACCGCCCGCCGCCAGGCGTAAGGGAAGAATCGGTTGTTTGGTTAATCTATGGTTGTTGTTGTATGTTAATTAGTCGGTTTAGCTAATTAACTAATTTGGTTAATTAAAGTAAGGAATTAATCGCTTAAAAACAATGGAGTAATCTGATTAATCATATTAGGAGTAATTGGATGAATTTGGATTTAATTAATAAGTTTAATCAAATAGTACGGTTGGGTTTTGGGGTAAACCGATATTGATCAAGTGGTAATTAAACTTGGGGTTAATAAAGTTGATTACCTAAGTTAGGATGAATTATATTTAGATACTAAGATGAGTGATCGGTTAAGTGGATAGCTTAATCCATTAGGGTTTGGACTTGATATTGAGGTTGGCAATATAATCTGAGTATATTATATTGTATGCAGATTTCGGTCACGGGACAGGTCCACGAACGTGAAGATAGTTATCACGAGCATTATATAAGGCGGGTATTTTGACTTGTCTTTTTGATATAGTCATGTTGATATGCTAGATAGTTATAGCTTGCAATAGTTTTCATGTTTATCTACCTTGCATGTTATTATGCCTATTTGACACATGCATTTGATCAGTTTATAGTTATACTTTCCCTGTTTTACTTGGATCATATATATGTACCTTTTTATTGTGCATATTATTCGGATACGTATGTTAGTTGGTATTACATGCTTTAGTGTCATGCACCATCTTGCATGATTGCATGCTGGCTGGACGGGGTTCCATTATTGTTGAGCCCGCAGCCAGTTACATGGTCTGCACACACTGCCACTCATGGGTTAGTGGTACATCGTGAGGTGTGTGCGATTGCTCACAGTTCACCGGTCCTCTCATGGGTAGCGATGAGGCAGCATGGTAGCGGGCAGGGATCCCTCCTCTGGTCTATGACACCGGGAGATGAGAGCTTAGCTCCCCCACTATGTTTGGGGCAGGAGGATAGGTGTACTCCGACAGCATCCTGTCCACTCGGTCACTCAGGAGCAGTGATGGCAGAGTGCACAGTTGTCATAGCCCTACCCACTCGGCTTCACCATTGCGTGTGGCTACGATCAAGGCGTCAGGTGACCATGTCATATGCACGACATGCATTTTTGCACGGATTGCATTTGTATTGTGTTTGCTGCATTATTGTATTGATGCCTTGGATGTTGCATATGATTGTCATGCATACAGGATTCATATTCTCTTATAGTAGGGCACATGCTCCTATATCAGAGTAGGAGATTCAGGTGAGTACAGTCCTTTTGCATTTATTTCTTGCTTACCATATATATGAGACTGTACTGACATGATTAGTATTGTTAGCTATATCTTGCTATTTATATCGACAAATATCCGCTAAGTTCTTTGAGTTTTGGTTTTATTTTTTATTTCAGGATGAAGCTGTCAGGAGAGTCCAGTTGCCATATCCCCCCCCTCGTAGTGACAGTTTCTTAGTTGTTTGAGTTTTGGTTTGAATTTTGTATAGAAGATATGTTTAGGCTTGGAAATGGATTTATGTACTCGTGGATTTTTGGGGTTCTTGTGGACCATTGGTCGGATCTTATTTTGATTTGTTTGGTTGGGTATTCCTGCCCAGATGGCAGAAGGGGTAAGTCTAGTTAGTGTAGACTTTTGTTTACCTAGATTTGTTGGCCTGAGGCTGTTTGATTGGATTCCGGTCGTGTTGACCGATGTATAGTGGCCGTGTAGGCCTTGTATAAAATTGGTATTGTCACCCGTACAGGGAAGGTGCTGCCGGATTTTCGTCTGGCGGAGACTCCCTCGGGGCGTGACATCCTCCCTATTGGATGAGTTTGTTTTGTGGATCACAAGGTCAAATATGGTTATAGGAAATTATTTAGGAGCGTGTGTACTTCCCCATTGGAAGACACATAATCCGAGATAATTGTCTTGGTATCGAGTAATGGTACACACTTAGATGCAAATAAGAGTATCCTCCCCATCGGAGTCACTGCTTTTATTTGTAGGGCCGAAGAGGAACCAACTATTAATTTTATTTGTTATGCATATTGTCTGATACATTACATTGTAGATAACATAGTGTGTGGTGTCACATGAGAGATCATGTTATAAGTTCCTTGTAGAGTAGAGGCTCACAATCGAGATGGTTTTGGACAAACCATTGGTATGGTTGAAGTGTAATTTGGTATTGGTTTGTCTTGACCATAGAATTACACTAGTACACTTCGTGTGTATTGAGCAGGACCGACTTAGAGGTGATTCAATTTATTGCTGACTATATAATTGAATCAGACCTCAGATATTATGGTGTACAGGATCTTAATCCCGATATAATAATGGGCACATGTACTTAGTATTTATTTCTTTGATTTATCAATGAGCGAGATTTATAGATTAAATCGATAGGCTCGGTAAGTTGGGAAATGATATTATTTAAATAGTGTGCCATTGATTATAGGAGGAAACCGTGCCCTATATATTAGGATGATGATGTCCCCTTGAGGAGCTCATAAGAATCATCATGTAAACCCTGCAGGTGGACTTGGTCCGGCATGATGATAAAGTTAAGTGGTACTACTCATAGAGTTAGATGTTGATTAATTAATCATCAGTAAATTAATTAATTGACGAACATTTGAGATCTTAAATACGGGGAGATATTTGTACAATTAATATATGGAGCCCATATTTATTTATGGGGTTTGTGAGGTAGATCAATGATAATTCTCTAGTGGAATGGATTATCATTAATGGATCAGATTTTATGTCGGCCGGATCCATTGGGTGGCAAGATCCAACTCCTCCTCATGGTCCCTATTGTAGCCTAATATAAATACCTGATGAAAGCCTAGATCCGACGGTGGAAAATAAAATCCTAGATCCGACGGTGGAGATTGAAAGGAGGCTTAAGCCTAGCTCTATAAAAGGAGGACTAGGGCTTGGGTGGTGCAGAAAATTGAAAAAGGATTAGGGTTTGCTCTTTGGCTTGGGCGGCTAGGGTTTGAAGAGGCTTTGGGCGGCAACAAGTGGAGGAGCTTCTTCTCTTCCTAAGGTCTAGCCGGCGCCAAAATCTCATCCTCTTTCTCTTCTTGGTCAGCGCCCATCTCCTTTCTTCCTCAAGCTTTGGCCGGCGGAAACAAGAGCTCCTCTTGTTGGCCGGCATTCATATTTCATCTCCCTCTCGTTGGTGGCCGACATCAACAACAAAGAGGAGGAAGAGGTTTGATCTTTCTCCAAAGGGATTGTGTCCGGAACTAGATAGGAGAAGAAGGGAGCTTATTATCTTCCTTTGTTCGGAGCGAACAAGGATAGGAAGATATGAGATCTAGGAGGCTTCATCTCTTGGAGGATCGTTGCCCACACAACATCCAAGAGGAGGATAGGACATACAATAGAAGACCAAGAAGTAAACAAGAGGTCTAATTCTAGAGGTATAATTCTTGTTTTCGTTTCCTTTTGTTTCTTTGTATTATGTATGTAATTTCATGTGGCTAATTTACTTGGACCCCGAAGATAAACACAAAAACCGGTGATCCATACATCATCTATTCCGTGGCTAATCGAGGAAAAGAGTTAGGTTGCTTGAACAACAAGTTTGTTCAAGAGACCACTCTAATCGAATAGCACGGTGATGGATCGGTTGCTTGGATAATTCGTCATCATCTTGGATTAATTTTTTTTAATCCAGGACGAGATGGGATCGCCATGCACAAGAAACTAAGTTGAAGCGGGAAGCGAAGCTTCAACCTTCAAGTGGTATCTGAGCCACGGTTTTCCGATTTTGTGTGTCTAGGTTTCGGTTACTTTTATGCACTTATCATGTATTATATGTGTCGGATGATAGTAGGTTGTCCGTAGGCTAACTTTTTGGTTGCAGGCATAAGATCCAACTATTATGGCCATATGTGTGTGTATGTGATTGGATGTGTGTAATTGTAATATTATTTGAATTCTTGGGGTTGATGAGGCTATATTTAATTTTTGTAATTAAGTACGGCATTGTTTAGCAACTCTTTTATTTTAGTTTACTTTCGATCTAGATTTCATGTACACTCCTTCGTGAAGTATAGGATTGATGGATGTAAATTAAAATAATTTTTCTCGGCTCGGATCTCCGGATGGCTTGTACATGGCGTAGGGAGGAGCGGACGAGATGGCGATACGACGGGAGGTATATTGGAGAACAAAAGTCATAATAGTTGGAAAATATTTGTTTTTCATATTTATTTCTTCTTGTTTGATATGCATGTCGTGTGCTAGGAAAATTCCTTATTTTAAATTACTATGTGGGAGAGGGATATTTTTTTTAATTCCCATGGCCTCCATTACGATTTGACATTTGATGCAAACAAACTTGCGCGTCGACTCTGAGTGCCTTCCTCCCTATTGGATGAGTTTGTTTTGTGGATCACAAGGTCAAATATGGTTATAGAAAATTATTTAGGAGCGTGTGTACTTCCCCATTGGAAGACACATAATCCGAGATAATTGTCTTGGTATCGAGTAATGGTACACACTTAGATGCAAATAAGAGTATCCTCCCCATCGGAGTCACTGCTTTTATTTGTAAGGCCGAAGAGGAACCAACTATTAATTTTATTTGTCAAAATGTTAGATTGACAGGATAATAAAATTAATGGGTAAAACCTCCTCTTACAAATATAGAATTCGTATAGTCCACACTATCGTGGCATATGATATTCTCGGTGTTTTAAGGTGTTGATTGATTTTAAAATTTTATTGTTTGAGGAATTAATAATTTTTTGAAATCTAATGTTTTGATCTATATGATTCTTAGGTTTTTCAAAAATGACTTTCAATCCACTTTCTGTGATACTAAAAGAGAATAAACTTACTGGACTCAATTATGTTGATTGGAAAAGGAATCTTGATATTGTCTTGACTGCTGAGGAGTACAAGTATATACTCTTCGAAGAGTGTCCTCCTAAGCCTACGGATAATTCTGGGGAAAAGGAGAAAGAGAGTTATTTATAAAAAGTGGGTTAAGGCTGATGAGATGGCGCGGTGTTACATTTTGGCTTCTATGTCAAATGTATTGCAACATCAGCATCAAGCAATTCCCACTTCTTATGACATGATGCTCAATCTCAAGGAACTTTTCGGACAACAGAATCGGGGATGTGAGGTAGGAAACCATGAGGAACTTGATGACGACCACCATGATAGACGGAACACCTGTGAGGGATCATGTTCTCAAGATGATGCCTCATTTAAATAAGCTAGAAGTCCTTGGAGCTGAGATCGATGGGGAAACCCAGGTCAATATCATTCTCCAGTCTCTACCTAGGAGTTTTGAGCAGTTTTGCCTGGACTACAACATGAATAAGAGGTTATATTCGTTGGCAGAGCTTCTGACAGAACTCGGGGCGACTGAGGGGCTTTTTCGTCAGAGTGCTCAGGCTCAGGCCATGGTTGCTCAGAAGGTTTCGACTTCTAAGCCAAAAAGAAAGAAGAAGAAGAAACAAGGTGGAGCAAAGGTGGTAGGAGGATCTCATGGAGGAGTGCTTCACTTGCAAGAAGACTGGACATTGGAAGAAGGAATGCCCCAACTGGAAGCAGAACAAAGGTATATCTTTTGGTCTGGTCATTGAAACATGTTTAGTAGTGTTATCTATCGGCACCTGGTGTGTAGGTATAGGAGCCACTGATCATGTTTGCAATATTTTGCAGGGGTTCTAGGAAACCAGACGACTAGCTGAGGGGGAGATTACCGTTTACTTGGGCGATGCTACAAAGGTGACGATTGTTGCAGTGGGAGATGTTTATTTATCTTTTGATAGGAATAAAATTTTAGTTCTAAAAAATTTCCTTTATGTACCTTTATTTAGAAAGAATTTGATTTCGGTTTCTAAATTATTTTTGGATGGATATTCTATTTCATTTAATAACAGAGTTGTTATAAAAAGGAATAGGGAGATTATGTATTCTGGTGCATTGATAGGAAATTTATATACCCTTGAACCAAAAGCTCCCACGATGCAAATAGAAGTAAATAACTCATCTTCTAAATCTAATAAGAGAAAAGAACCTTCGAAAATGAACCAAACAAATCTTTGGCATCTAAGGTTAGGTCATATTAACCTAAGTAGAATTCAAAGGTTGATAGCTGATGGACCTCTGGTTTCATTAGTGGTGGAAGATTTTCCAACCTGCGAATCTTGCTTGGAAGGTAAAATGACCAAGAGGCCTTTTAAGGCCAAGGGGTATAGAGCCAAAGATGTGTTGGAATTGGTTCATTCTGATTTGTGTGGTCCTATGTCTATCCAGGCTAGAGATGATTTTGAATATTTAATCTCTTTTATAGACGATTATTCAAGATATGGATACATTTACTTGATGCGCCGCAAGTCTGAATGCTTTGACAGGTTCAAAGAATTCAAGGCTGATGTAGAGAAATGTCAAGGTAAAAGTATCAAGACACTACAATCTGATTGTGGTGGTGAGTACCTCTTGGGAGAGTTTAGGAATTACTTATTAGAGGCTAGGATTCAATCCCAATTGTCTGCACCTGGCACACCCCAGCAGAATGGTGTAGCAGAGCGAAGGAATATAACTCTTATGGAGATGGTTAGATCGATGATGAGTTATTATGAGTTGTCAGATTCGTTCTGGGGGTATGCTCTGGATATGACAGTGTATATTCTGAACTTGATACCATCTAAATCAGTGCCTTCTACACCCACAGAATTGTGGACTGGGCGAAAGCCTAGTTTGAGACATATTCGGATTTGGGGGAGTCCAACACATGTGCTGAAGGCAGATGCTGGTAAGTTGGAACCTCGTACAGAAGTGCACATGTTCGTAGGCTATCCTAGAGGAACGAAAGGTGATTTGTTCTATAGTCCTAGAGATCAAAGGGTGATCGTTAGCACGAATGCTAGATTTTTAGAGGAAGACTTTGTGATGAACCACATGCCCATGAGTAAGATTGTTCTGAAGGAAATGAGAGGGGAAGTCACTACTTCAGTACCACCGGTACAAGAGAATATACCACAAGTGACTGCACTACGTGTCACAGAGGATACACAGGTGATACCTCGTCGTAGTGGGAGGGTTGTTAGACAACCTGATAGATTTATGTTCTTGGGAGAATCTTCTGATTTGGTCCCTGGCGAACATGAACCTGATTCCTGGACATATGATGAGGCAATCCAAGATAAAGATGCGCAAAGTTCTATGGATTCAAATCAGGTCTGGGAGCTAGTAGAACCATCCAATGGTGTAAAAACCATTGGATGCAAGTGGATCTACACAAGAAAGAGAAGAATAGATGGGAAGGTTGAGACCTTCAAAGCAAGGCTTGTTGCGAAAGGGTATACTCAGAAAGAGGGTATCGATTATGAGGAGACCTTTTCGCCGGTAGCTATGCTTAAGTCTATCCGGATTCTCTTATGTATTGTTGCTCATATGGATTATGAGGTGTGGCAGATGGATGTCAAGACAGCTTTCCTTAATGGAAGTCTTGAGGAAAACATTTATATGGAGCAACTAGAGGGATTCATTGCAAAGGGCAAAGAGCATCTTGTGTGCAAGCTTAATTAGTCCATTTATGGATTGAAGTAAGCTTCGAGATCTTGGAACACCCGCTTTGATGAGGTAATCAGTCTTATGGATTTATTCAAAGTCTGGATGAGTCTTGTGTATACAAGAGATGTGACGAAAATATAGTGGTATTTTGTTAATTGGCAACAATATCAAGGTGTTATCAGACGTAAGGGTATGATTGTCCAAACAGTTTAATATGAAGGACTTGGGAGAAGTGGGACAAATCCTTGGGATCAAGGTTATAAGGGATCACAGGAAAATGATGTTGTGCTTATCTCAAGCTTCATACATAGACATCATTTTGGCTCGTTTTAGCATGTAGAACTCCAAGAAAGGTTTTCTACCTTTTAGGTATGGAGTTCCTTTATCTGAAGAGATGTGTCCTAGAACATCAAAGGAGATAGAGGAGATGAAGGCGGTTCCTTATGCTTCGGCAGTAGGAAGCCTCATGTATGCTATGCTATGTACGAGACCGGATATCTATTTTGCCGTGGGCATGGTTAGCAGATATCAGAGTAATCCAGAACATGAAATTGGACTGCGGTAAAGTATATATTGAAGTGTTGGGTTTCCGGCACCGCGGTGAGTGTGTGTTCGAACATGTTTCGTAAACATGTGCACAGTGGAAGAAATAAAAATAATAAATCTAATTTATTATAACACACACACCACACGCATGCATAGTACAACATGTGTAGACATAACCGTAAATTCAAATTTTGCAATAAAAGGAAATTTATACAACGTATACCTGACGTATCACATGTAGCGGGAAAGACATCAACCGCACCGATCCTCGCTAGAATCGTCTCTATCTGTATCCACGCCGAGTATCTTCAGGATGACTTTACAAAGTCACGAGCCTCGTCTTCGTACGAGTTACTAGCCTTGTGTTGAAGATGATGTGATAGATAGAAGATCACAATCCGAATAAAAAATCGGATCCAAAATGAGTCCTCAAAAACTCGCTTTTCCGGAGAGGTATTCGTCAACCGTTTGACGAATCCTTCGTCCTCCACCTATGAGGATTACCGGAGATCGAATCCCCAACAAGGTTACCGCTGTCGGAGCTCCAAACATAGTCCAAATGATGCTCCGACAAGAAGGAAACAAGTTGTCCAGAAAACTAGACAGCTTTGGTGGAGACCTTGCGCCAGCCAAATAAGGAAAGCTATATGCTCACCTTGTCGTCGGAGCCAAGGAAGATCACCGGAGCTCCTCCGGGAACATCTAGACGTCGGCAAGTGGGGAGGACGGCAGCTGCTGGATGCCGGTTGGAGAAGCTTGGGCGGCGGCAAGGAGTTGGGCGTCGGCAACACTAGGAGAAGAGAGGGAGGTGGGCGGCAATATTAGGGTTGCTTGGATTAGGGCTTAACAAAACCCTTAAGCCCTATTTTATAGAGAACAAATTCTCTTAATGGTTATCGGATCATAACCAAAAGCCCGTTAATCCGCTCCATTAATTTAACTTAAAATAAACCAAACCATGTTGGTCTATTTTAAGTTAAAACGAACCAAACCAACTTTGGTTCAATCGTTTAAAACAAACCAAACCCCTTTGGTTTATTCTCCTCCATTGGATTAGAACAAAACCAATTTGGTTCATCCATCATGTCTTCATAAGACACGACCTATCCATGCTTCCATTGCGACTGAAACGACTTCATGCTCGCTCCTTGTTTGGTCCAACCAAACCTAGTTTCTCTCGGTCTGAGAATCTCATTCTCAAGCTCGTTTTAAATCCTTCGGATTACGCTCGTTGTGCGTGTGACCAAATAGGTTCTCGGTTTATGTTGGCCGTCTATAATTAACCATTAATTATAGAATGATCATGTGTGGCACCTTGTAGTACATCATGATCCCCAATTAACCGAAAAGATCAACGGTTGATCCAGAATTATTTCTGAATCCCTTCAACAACTCGAATGAATTGTGCCTCATTCCCTTCACTCATCTTATACCCACTTGGTTCAGGACATGGTCTATAGTGTCTGTCTCCACTAGGATGACTACGTCACACCTAGCCCAAGTATCATTTCCTCGTCCTACTCTAAACATGTAATACTTTGGCCAAAGACTTTAGTAACAATCCGACGAGAGGCCTTGGGTATACATCTCCTCGCAATGAGTGGTGAATCCTTTATAGGCTATTCAAACACCTTCGATCACTTCGACTTATACCCAATCATCCCGGGTCCACATCTCCTCAGAGATGCTTGCTTAAGATGTCAAAGCATAAGTCTTTATGATCAAGATGACTTGAATACCACAAGTCAAAGGATCATCGCACTTAAGCTGCAGTAAGAATGTCATTGGCATATCTATATATGCAGAGAACCATATGAAGTCTTACAGCTAGTCACTCCAATGAACTAGTTACCATAACTAGCATCCACAATTAACTCCGGACATCACAATATCTCCAGCCAGTGAGAATTAGCTGCTTGGATACACCAAGGAGTATACCTCGTGCTAGTCTCGACAGAATCGATGGTGTCCAAATCCATCAATTCATCGACTAGGGATAATTCCGAGACATCACAATTACACATGTAGAGATACTCACTAGTTGTGATCCAATCATAAATTCTCTCATGCTGTGAATCGTATCGTGAACATTCAGTAAATGAGTTTAAGATCTAATCAAATACATGAAAACATGTATACTTAAATAGTGAATCTTCATTTATCATATAAATGGTTCAAACATAAGGCGATTGCCTTAGGACATCTCTCATATATTACTAACAAACTCCCACTTGGCCAAATGCTAATCTCTACAGTATCCAATATCATAAGCTCTAACATGACCCTCAAACTTACTTTGAGGTAATGCCTTAGTCAAAGGATCCGCTAAGTTTCTTTCAGTGGGGATTTTCTTGATTTGTATTTCCTTCCTACTAATGATCTCTCTGATCAGATGATAGCGGCGAAGCACATGTTTGGATCGTTGATGAGACCTTGGCTCTTTCGCCTGTGCAATTGCTCCATTGTTGTCGCAGTAGACCGTTATTGCTTCAACAATGGCTGGAACCACACCAAGTTCATAAATGAACTTCTTGATCCAAACCGCTTCCTTTGCTGCTTCCGAAGATGCAATGTATTCTGCCTCAGTGGTAGAATCCGCTACAGTGTCTTGTTTGAAACTTTTCCAACTCACTGCGCCCCCATTCAAGGTGAACACGTATCCAGACAGAGACCTGGAATCATCCTTGTCTGTCTAGAAGCTGGCATCCGTATACCCGCGTATCACCATGTCCCCTTCTCCATATATTAGGAACACATCTTAAGTACTTAAAGATTGTCTTAACAGCCACCCAATGATCCATTCTTGGATCATACTGGTATCTACTCATGACACTCAGAGCATACGATACATCGGGCCTTGTACATAACATAGCATACATGATAGATCCTATTGCGGATGCATAGGGAATCTTACTCATGCAAATCCTCTCATTTTCTGTGCGCGGACACATAGACTTCGAAAGGTGTATCTCATGCCTGATGGGTAGGAAACCTTTCTTGGATTCCAACATGCTAAACCTCTTTAGCACTCGGTCTATATATGTAGACTGTGAAAGACCAAGCAACCATTTTGATCTATCTCTATAGATCTTAATTCCGAGGATGTAGGTTGCTTCTCCCAGGTCTTTCATGGAGAATGTCTTGGACAACCAAATCTTAATTGACTGTAAGACTGAAACATCGTTTCCTATAAGTAATATGTCATCGACATACAATACTAGAAACACGACTGCACTCCCACTAACCTTCTTGTACACACAAGGTTCGTCTGGATTTTGTGAGAAATCAAACCTTTTGATTGTCTCATCAAAACGGATATTCCAGCTCCTGGATGCTTGCTTCAATCTATATATGCACCGTCACAATTTGCATACCTTGGTTTTATCAACCGATGTGAAACCCTCAGGATGTATCATATACACGTCCTCGAGCATGTTTCCATTAAGAAAATCTATTTTCACATCCATCTGTCATATCTCATAATCATAATGAGCAGCTATGGCCAGGAGCATCCGAATGGATTTAAGCATAGCTACAGGCGAATAGGTTTCGTCATAATCAACACCTTGCTTTTGACGATATCCTTTCGCCACCAATCTAGCCTTATAGGTAATCACATTACCATCCATGTCGGTTTTCTTCTTGAAAACCCACTTGCACCCTAAAGGCTTTATGCCTTCAGGTGGGTCAACCAAGTTCCAAACTTGGTTTTCATACATGGAATCCATTTCCGACTTCATGGCTTCAAGCCACTTATCCCTTTCTGAACTTGTCAGAACTTCTTCATAACTGGTAGGTTCCTCATCATCAATGAGTAACACGTCATTCGATTCACTTACGAGAAATCCATATCTCTTAGGAATGTTGCGTGTTCTACCAGATCTACGAAGATGTGGTGTTTCAATAGGTCCAGCCGATTGCTCATCACTATGAGTTATTGGCTGTTGTGCTTCACCAGGTATCTCATCAATGTCTATTTGAGTCTCTCGAGCCTCCTCAAGCTTGACGACACTCCCACTATTTTCTTGCAAGAGAAACTCTTTCTCTAGAAACACAACATGCCTTGAAATAAACACCTTTTGTTCCACATGATGATAGAATTGGTAACCCCTTGTTTCCTTAGGGTATCCAATAAATAGACATTTATCAGACTTAGCATCCAATTTGTCTGATACAGTCTACTTCACATAAGCAGGACAACCTCATATCTTCAAGTAAGATACATGAGGTTTCTTACTATTCCATATCTCATATGGAGTAGTGAAGACTACCTTGGTTGACATTCTGTTTAATAAGTAAACAATTGTCTGAAGTGCATAGCCCCAAAAGGACTTGGGAAGATTCGCATGATTCATCATTGACCTGACCATGTCCAACAAGGTCTGGTTACGCCTCTCAGATACACCATTATGCTGTGGTGTATATGGCGGAGTCCATTGAGACAATATACCATTGTCTCTTAGATAATCAAGAAACTCTTGACTTAAGTATTCACCACCTCGATCCGATCGAAGTATTTTAATACTCTTGTCATGTTGTTTCTCTACTTCATTTCTAAATTCTTTGAACCTTTCAAAGGCTTTAGATTTGTGTTTCATCAAGAACACATACCCAAACCGTGAGTGATCATCGGTGAAGGTGAAGTAGCTATAGCCTCCTAAAGCTTGAGTTGACATAGGTCCACATACATCAGTATGTATTAGACCTAGCAACTCTCCCACTCATTCACCTTTTCCTATAAAAGGTAACTTAGTCATCTTGCCTTTCAAGCATGATTCGCATGTATCGTATGAATCCAATTCAAATGATCCCAGAATTCCACATCGGTGTAATTCGGACATGCGTTTCTTGCTTGCATGGCCAAGACGACAATGCCACGTGTAGGAGTCTAATTGATTATCCTTTCGATCACGCTTGTTGCTCGTTTCGATATTGAGAATGTCACTGGATACGTCCAACGTATAAATACCATTGCTCAAAGTTCCAGTTCCATAAATTACGCCATTCAAAGTTATATAACAATAATTGTTACTAAACGTCAAATGGTAACCATTTCTATTTAAGCAGGAAATAGAGACAATGTTCTTTATTAGAGAAGGAACACAATAGCAATTGTCCAGTTCCAAGACTAGTCCACTAGGGAGCTTCAGCAAATAAGTTCCGATGATGGCGATCAGAGAACCTTTGCTCCATTGCCAACTCGCAAATTTGACTCCCCTCTAACGAGTCTTCTTCTATTCCTTAGCCCCTGTATGTCATTACATATATGTGAGCCACACCCAGTATCCAATACCCAAGTGTCTAAGGAAATAAAATGACAATCAATAACGAAGATACCTGAAGAGGATGGGGCATCGGATGCCTTCTTCTTCACGGACTCAAGATAAATCTTGCAGTTTCTTCGCCAGTGGCCTTCCTTGCCACAATGATGACAAGTGCCCTTTTGTGCTGGTTCTGCCTTCTTAGCCTTCTTGTTCTTCCCTTTCTTCTGTTCCTTTGCCTTCGTCTTAGAGCCTTTCTTTGAGGAATCAACTAACAGAACCACCTTCTCCTCATGCTTCACAGAAGGCTCCACAGTCTTCAGCATATTGAGGAGCTCAGGAATAGTGGATTCTAAATTGTTCATCCGATAGTTCATCACAAATTGTGAGAAACTCTTTGGCAAACAATGCAGAATTAAGTCAATACTTAATTCATGATCCATCACAAACCCGAGGGTGGCTAGCCGCTCGATGTACCCGTTCATCTTTAGCACAAACTGCACTACAGACGAACCTTCTTGCATCTTCTTGGTGAAGAGGAGCCTGGAGACTTCGAACCTTTCGGATCTCGCTTGCTCATCAAACAACTCATGAAGATGGAAGACTATGGTATTAACATCCATATGCTCATGTCGCTTTTGCAGCTCAGGTACCATCGCAGCTAGCATGATGCAACTTGCCAGTTCAGAATCTGCCACATGTTTCTAATAGGTCAACATTTGGTCTGGAGTTGCATCGTCCCTAGGACGGTTGGGAAGAGGCTCTTCAAGGACATATGCTAGATTTTCCGCCTTGAGAACAATTCTCAAGTTTCTAAGCCATTCAAGGAAGTTAGGCCCAGTCAATTTGTTTGAATCCAAAATAGTGCGCAAATTCAAAGACGTCATAATCAATCGATTAATCTAGAAATACAAAACGAGTATATACGAGAAAATGATTTTAAAATGCATCAATATACATTCATAAATCCCATTCATTTTTCGAATTTCAAAAACCCCAAAATCACTTCGGGAGATCGTAGGTCCATCTCCGAATGGGCTGATATCCAACATAGATATGAACAACCTTGGAGAGAGTCTAACAAGCCATTCATAACTACGAAGGTAGGTATCAAATATACTGATTGCATATCACATTCATAACTAATTGAATGTTCACACATACATCGGGTTGTTAACACATTAACAAGTATGCATCATATGCATATCACCCAACTTCACCTCCCTTCACATAGACCTTGGAGAGAGTCCAACAAGCCGATGCTCCAAGTTAAAGCCAACCCATTAATCGAGAAATAGTTTTAATATGGTTAGAGCGCATTCAACCAATTAGCCCGGCTTGGAGAGAGTCCAACAACCAAAGCTAACGATTGACCTCTGACTCTTACCATATTAGTATTAAACTATTCCATGGTTTGAACATGTTCGTTTGAGCGGGCTTGGAGAGAGTCCAACAACCCAAACAAGAAACAGAACTCTGGTTCTAACCATATTAATGGAATGTGTAGACTTTAATATTGAGTAAGGGTTTTTATGTCTCATCCTCTTTGCATGCAAATAACTATTATCTACATGGCATGACATATATGACATACATCTACATGTCACGACACGCATGACATAGATATGCATCTAATGCAATTACATGGCATACAATTATGTCATGTACAAAATTTCCTTATATGTCATAACTATTTATGTAAATAAAATATGTTTAAGATTTGATTCTCCAAATCAAATCATGATTAAATTAGGAAACAAATTTCCAAATCTAATCACATATTTTATTTGTGGAAAGTGTTGATTAAGGAAAGTCAATTTATGAAAAAAATTTCCTACATCATCAAAACTACTTATGGAAATAAAATATTTTTAAGATTTGATTTCCCAAATCAAATCATGATTAAATTAGGAAACAAATTTCCAAATCTAATCAAATATTTTATTTAAGGAAAATATCAATTTCCATAAATATTTCCAACTTTCTAAAAGTAGAAGATTTCCATAAATACTTCTAGACTTTCCAAAATTAAAATTTTCCATAAATACTTCTAACTTTTCAAAAGTAGAAAATTTCTAGAAATACCATTATGACTATCGCAAAACAATTTTACGATTATGTCGAAACACAACCTGGGATCTGATACCACTGTTGGGTTTCCGGCACTGCGGCGAGTGTGTGTTCGAACATGTTTTGTAAACATGTGCACAATGGAAGAAATAAAAATAATAAATCAAATTTATTACAACACACACACCACACGCATTCATAGTTCAACATGTGTAAACATAACCGTAAATTCAAATTTTACAATAAAAGGAAATTTATACTACATATACCTGACGTATCACATGTAGCGGGAAAGACATCAACCGAAACGATCCTCGCTAGAATCGTCTCTATCTGTATCCACGCCGAGTATCTTCAGGATGAATTCACAAAGTCACGAGCCTCGTCTTCGTACGAGTTACTAGCCTCGTGTTGAAGATGATGTGATCGAGAGCAATCCGAATCAAAAATTCGGATCCAAAATGAGTCCTCAAAAACTCGCTTCTCCAGAGAGGTATTCGTCAACCGTTTGACGAATCCTTTGTCCTCCACCTATGAGAATTATCGGAGATCGAATCCTAAGCAAGGCTACCGCTGTCGGAGCTCCAAACATCGTCCAAACGACGCTCCGACAAGAAGGAAACAAGCTGTCCAGAAAACTGGACAGCTTTGGTGGAGACCTTGCGCCGGCCAAATAAGGAAAGCTATATGCTCACCTTGTCGCCGAAGCCAAGGAAGATCACCAAAGCTCCTCCGGCAACAGCTAGACGCCGGCAAGTGGGGAGGACGGCAGCTGCTGGACGCCGATTGGAGAAGCTTGGGCGGCAGCAAGGAGTTGGGCGCTGGCAAGACTAGGAGAAGAGAGGGAGGTGGGCGGCAATATTAGGGTTGCTTGGATTAGGGCTTAACAAAACTTTTAAGCCCTATTTTATAGAGAACAAATTCTCTTAATATCGGATCATAACCAAAAGCCCGTTAACCCGCTCCAGTAATTTAAGTTAAAATAAACCAAACCATGTTGGTCTATTTTAAGTTAAAACGAATCGAACCAACTTTGGTTCAATCGTTTAAAACAAACCAAACCCCTTTGGTTTATTCTCCTTCATTGGATTAGAACAAAACCAATTTGGTTCATCCATCATGTCTTCATAAGACACGGCCCATCCATGCTTCCATTGCGACTGAAACGATTTCATGCTCGCTCCTTGTTTGGTCCAACCAAACCTAGTTTCTCTCGGTCTGAGAATCTCATTCTCAAGCTCGTTTTAAATCCTTCGGATTATGCTCGTTGTGCGTGTGACCAAATAGGTTCTCGGTTTATGTTGGTCGTCTATAATTAACCATTAATTATAGAATGATCATGAGTGGCACCTAGTAGTATATCATGATCCCCAATTAACCGAAAAGATCAACGGTTGATCCAGAACTATTTCTGAAACCCTTCGACAGCTCAAATGAATCATGCCCCATTCCCTTCACTCATCTTATACCCACTTGGTTCAGGACATGGTCTATAGTGTCAGTTCCCACTAGGTTGACTACGTCACACCTAGCCCAAGTATCATTTCCTCGTCCTACGAATTCTAGTTACTGCACATGTATCGAAGAGTACCTTACTCTAAACATGTAATGCTTTGGCCAAAGACTTTAGTAACAATCCGACGAGAGACCTTGAGTATAAATCTCCTCGCAAGGAGTGGTGAATCCTTTATAGGCTATTCAAACACCTTCGATCACTTCGACTTATACTCAATCATCCCGGGTCAACATCTCCTCAGAGATGCTTGCTTAAGATGTCAAAGCATAAGTATTTATGATCAAGATGACTTGAATACCGCAATCAAAGGAACATCGCACTTAAGCTGCAGTAAGAACTTCATTGACATATCTATATATGCAGAGAACCATATGAAGTCTTACGGCTGGTCACTCCAATGAACTAGTTACCATAACTAGCATCCACAATTAACTCCGGACATCACAATGTCTTCAGCCAGTGAGAATCAGCTGCTTGGATATACCAAGGAGTATACCTCGTGCTAGTCTCGACAGAATCGATGGTATCCAAATCCATCAATTCATCGACTAGGGATAATTTTGATACATCACAATTACACATGTAGAGATACTCACTAATTGTGATCCAATCACAAATTCTCTCATGCTGTGAATCGTATCGTGGACATTCAGTAAATGAGTTCAAACATAATCAAATACATGAAAACATGTATACTCAAATAGTGAATCTTCATTTATCATATAAATGGTTCAAACATAAGGCGATTGCCTTAGGACATCTCTCATATATTACTAACATGAAGTTCCTAAGAAGGACTAGGGATTATATGTTGGTATACCAAGCAGATCAATTACTCCCTGTGGGTTACACAGATTCTGATTTCCAATCAGATAGGAATAACAGTAAGTCTACCTCGGGTTTTGTGTTTACTTTAAGAGGTGGAGCCATTGTATGGAGGAGTGTCAAGAAGAAATGCGTAGCACCATGGAAGTTAAGTATGTGACATCCTTTGAGGTAGCCAAAGAAGTTGTATGGCTCAGGAACTTCTTGATGGACTTAGATGTGATTTCTGGTTTGCCCAGAACTATCACAATTTTTTGTGATAACAGTGGTGCGGTTGCAAACTCGAAGGAATCACAAGCCCATAAGGCAAGTAAACACATAGAGCGCAAGTACCACCTGGTACGAGAGATCGTAAAGAAGGTAGAAGTTGTTGTCGCCTAGATTGCAAAAGAGGATGACCAGGTAGATCCTTTCACTAAGGCCTTTGTAGAGAGAACTTTTGATAGGCATGTGGAGGGAATGGGAATCAGATGTATGACAATATAAGGACAGCATTCTTTTAGTATAAGTGGGATATTGTTGGATGTATATTGAAAAGTCTATCATTTGTATGAACATCTTTATTTTTGAAATAAGAATCACATGATCATTGTTTGCATATTTATGGTTATGCATATTGTCTGATACATTATATTGTAGATAACATTGAGTGTGGTGTCACACGGGAGATCATGTTATTAGTTTCTTGTAGAGTATAAGTAGAGTCTCACAACCGAGATGGTTTTGGACAAACCATTGGTATGGTTGAAGTGTAATTTGGTATTGGTTTATCTTGACCTTAGAATTACACTAGTACACTTTGTGTGTATTGAGAAGGACCGACTTAGAGGTGATTCAATTTATTGTCGACTACATAATTGAATCGGACCTCAGATATTATGGTGTAAAAGCTCTTAATCCCGATATAATAACGGGAACATGTACTTAGTATGTATTTCTTTGATTTACCAATGGGCGAGATTTATAGATTAAATCGATAGACTCGATAAGTTGGGAAATGATATTATTTACATGGTGTGCCATTGATTATAGGAGGAAACTGTGTCCTATATATTAGGATGATGATGTCCTTTTGAGGAGCTCATAAGAATCATCATGTAAACCATGCAGGTGGACTTGGTCCGGCATGATAATAAGGTTGAGTGGTACTACTCATGGAGTTAGATGCTGATTAATTAATCATCAGTAAATTAATTAATTGACGGACATTCGAGATCTTAAACACGGGGAGATATTTGTACAATTAATATATGGAGCCTATATTTATTTTTGGGGTTGGTGAGGTAGATCAATTATAATCCTCTAGTGGAATAGATTATCATTAATGGATCGGATTTTATGTGGGCCGGATCCATTGGGTGGCCAAGATCTAACTCCTCCTCATGGTCCCTATTGTAGCCTAATATAAATACCTGATGAAAGCCTAAATCCGACGGTGGAAAATGAAAGCCTAGATCCGACGGTGGAAAATGAAATCCTAGATCCGACGGTGGAGATTGAAAGGAGGCTTAAGCCTAGCTCTATAAAAGGAGGGCTAGGGCTTAGGCTGTGTAGAAAATAGAAAAAGGATTAGGGTTTTCTCTTTGGCTTGGGTGGCTAGGGTTTGAAGAGGCTTTGGGCGGCTACAAGTGGAGGAGCTTCTTCTCTTCCTAAGGTCTTGCCGGCGCCCATATCTCATCCTCTTTCTCTTCTTGGTCGGCGCCCATCTCCTTTCTTCCTCAAGCTTTGGCTGGCGGCAACAAGAGCTCCTCTTGTTGGCCGACATTCATATTCCATCTCTCTCTCCTTGGTGGCCGGCGACTACAACAAAGAGGAGGAAGAGGTTTGATCTTTCTCTAAAGGGATTGTGTTCAGAAATAGATAGGAGAAGGGATCTTATTATCTTCCTTTGTTCGGAGCGAACAAGGATACAAAGATACGAGATCTAGGAGGCTTCATCTCTTGAAGGATCGTTGCCCACACAACGTACAAGAGTAGGATAGGACATACAATAGAAGACCAAGAGGTAAACAAGAGGTATAATTCTTGTTTTGGTTTCCTTTTGTTTCTTTGTATTATGTATGTAATTGCATGTGGCTAATTTACTTGGACCTCGAAGATATACAAGTCAAGTTCTAGTGAGATGTGGGCTTTGTTCATTTAGGATCTCATATATTTTTCTAGGCAATATTATTTGATTCCCTTATGCATGAGACTTCAAATCATGCATTAGTCCTTAAATCCATTTTATTTGTGCATGAATGATGATTATGACATAATTGATACAAGAATAAAAGCATGTGCCATATAATCATGATGTCATGACATGTGATAATAGAAAAACTAAACATACATGACATTTGAATAATACTAAGTATTATCATGACATTTTATATGATAAAAATAAATATGATGTCATGACATGGCAAGGCAAACAAAGCATGACAATTATAAAATACTAAGATATAATATACCTAAGTGTTAAGCCCAAATTGTCATTTCTAAGATTAAATCCAGTTTTGCCTTAATGCCAACTATTCCCCTGGTGTGCCAAAAACCCAAAATGGCACACCATGACTTCTAAGACCTAATTGTGCCAATTTAATTGATTTTTCATAAAAAATATATTGGCACATCCTAAACTCTTTTAGGATCATAATTCAAATCTATTTCCAAGGTATCCATAACCTTGAAAATAACCTAAAGTGCTACTTTACCATGGTTAGGTTAACTACATATTCATTTAAAGTTGGCACACCTAAACCCATTTAGCGTGAATCGATCATGCTCTTAGGAACCCAAAACCTATTTGAGCTCCTTGGGTTAATTAGGTATTCTTTAGGGATAACCTCCCTAGATACCCTCCTAGGCTTTGAAGCCTTGGTCATTTGAATTTTGCCTAGGTCAGATCTAGAGGTAACTCCCCCTTTGACCTTCTTAAAGGCTTCCCTAGGTTTCTTCGAAACCCTAGCCACTAGGCACACACCTTGGTTACCCTTAGGATGACTTTCCTAGTAACCTTGGTCTTATTAGACCTAGGTTGTGTTCCATAATCGAATGGAACACTATGGTAGGTGGTCTCCTTGGGCTTAGGTTTGTGACCCAAACCTTTCTTGCCCTTGGTTGACCCTCATCTCCTAGGCCCTTGACTTTGACCATTTGACCCCTTAAATTGATTTTTGTATATTCCTAAGGGTCTTTTCAAGTTTCTCAAGCCTTGACCTCAAGGTTTGATTTTCTAACTCTAGTTGTCCAATTTTGATTTAGCTCTTGAAATATTTTTATTTCTAGGTATATGTCTAATCCATTTAGGGTTGATGCCTAGGTGATCCTCTATCTTCCTAATGGTCTCCCTAGGAAGGATAGGTCTAGAATTGGTCGATCTAGGTTTGTCCTTAGGTAGAATATTTTTAGGGACATTAGTCCAAAATTTTTCCTTATCTTTAAAAGTGTAACTCTTAGCTCCTAGGAAATAAAATCTATTTTTAATAACATGATTTTCATGAGTAATATAGCAAGATTGCTAACATTATTTCTAGCATGCTTTTGTCTATAACTTAAAGGAGGTGCATTAATAAATTTTACCTTAGGGTTAGCTTTTAAGGCTCCCCCTACTTGTGATGCTCCCTCTTGAGTCTTCTTCCCTCCCTTTGGGAATTGACTCCTATAGTGCCCCTTTTGGTGGCAATTGAAGCACACCACGTGCTCCTTGTCTTGATGGTTGAGGCTCCGGTCTCCTTGGCCTTTAGTACCGGTGGAGCCTTCTTAATCTTTTTTGGGCACTTACTCTTATAATGCCCGGCTTCCCTACACTCAAAGCAAATTATATGCATTTTCTTTAAACCTACATTGCTTGAGTTACCTAGGGTGGTGGAGTTGGTTCTTCTTCATCTCTCTTGGATGTTGAGGCTACTTCTTGATCCGACATGGAGGATGATCTAACTTCCTCCCTCTCAATCCTAGAGGTGGAGGCTTCTTCCACCTTTTCTTCCTCTTCTGATCCGGATCCGGATGTTGATTTTCTATCAACTTCTGAATCCTCACTTGCTTGTGAGGATGATGATGTTTCCTCCTCTTCCGAGTCTTTTTGGACCGGTTCGGGATTGTTATAGAATTTGACCAACTTGTTCCACAACTCCTTAGCATCCCTATAACTTCCTAATCTAGACAAAATATCATTAGGTATCAAATTTACTAACATTTTTGTTACCTTAATAGTTGTCTTGAATTTTTGTCGCTGTTCCTGGCCCACCTCTTCATCTTGAGGATTTCTCCATTCTTTCCTCTCAGAGCATCGAATCCTATAATCATGGAAAACCAATTTTCTATATTGGACATTAGAAAATATTCCATCCTACCTTTCCAATACGTGAAATCTTCGCGGTCGAAGGCGGGTGGAATTGCTATGTCATCGCCCCATAACTCTTGAAGATCCATCTTCTTCCCTTTAGCGTGCTCCCACGGATGTGAAGCCATAGAAGAGCTCCTAGCTCTGATACCAATTGTAGGGACCTTCGTGACCGCTAGAGGGGGGGAGGGTGAATAGCATGTTTCGTCATTGATCGAATTTGATTGTGTGCTTGCTACAATTTGGTTAGTGCACAGCGGAATAATGGCAATAAAAACAATAACATGAATACAAGCTCAAATATAATGTGGTTCGGAATTGAATGGTTCCTACTCCACGTATCAAGCTCAAACGAGCTCTAGCGATGCGTACAACACCACTAATCAAATAAACTCTTTCTCGACAATAAGTCGGAGGTGCAGAAACCTCGTACAAGTGTTTACAACAATAAACAAATAGACACAAGCAAAAACAAATATAAAATATGCTATAAGTAAAGGAAAAATACTTTACAATTGCTCTTTTGATCGCTTGATCTTTGGTTTCTTGAATTACACTTAGAGACCCTGATTTGCAGCAGCAAATCGCCCTAAAGATGTCCAAGAATCGGTGCCAAATCCTCCCTCCACGAGCTCCCTTTAAAGCTGCTCCTTGGGTTGGATTTCACCTAGCAGTTGACTGATTGGGACCATCAGTCGACTGCTCCTGTATCCGTTGTCTCACAACGACATGAAACACGCCGGATAAATTCAACGGATACACCATCACCGATCGATCATACCCATCAGTCGACTGATAGTTCAATCAGTCGAGTGCTCGGGCTGATCACTCGACTGAAAGGCTTTCTGTGCTCGAAAGCCTGACCATTAGTCGACTGCCTCCAAGTCATCCATGACTTGTTCATCCATATGCTAGCCTTCAGGTGCTTCCATCGGCTATTGTCATGCTAACGATGTCTACACCACCAAGGCACATTGGACTTACGTTGCCAAGACTCCCGCTTGGACTTTACGTCGCCAACCATTGGACTTATGCTGCCAAGACTCCACCCTTGGACTTTACGCCGCCAATATCAAACACCTTGGACTTTCCAAATGCCAAGTACACAAGACTTAGACTTTTCCCTTGCCAACCCATGTTGGACTTTCCATGCCAAGACCCATGCTTGAACTTTTCCTTGCCAAGAATTCAAAACTTGGACTTCCCAATGCCAAGTGTCCCACTTGGACTTTCCATGCAAAGTACCCATGACTTGGAATTTACCATGACAATCACATTGTCATATGTTTTTGTCGAATATCAAAACATCGTTTGAGTCAAACTCGAGTCCGATCAATCGTGACCTGGGTCGATTGCACCAACAATACTCAGTCCACCTACCTATACAACATGAAAAACACAAGCCTTAGGTACCCAAATTTTAGGACCGGTAGCATCAACTAGAAATTTCTTTGGAATCCAAGCCTTTCTAACCTTGCTCCTAAGTGTTGCTTTTCTACTAATTAGGGAGGTAAATGCTACTTCCTTCTCCTTTGGTCTATATCCTATTCCAACCTTGTTGTAAATAGCCCTTTGGTCCCTAAGTATCATGTCTAGGTATTTTGAGCATTTGTAAATTTCTCTAAACATGCTCTTAGTTCACCTATTTCTTTTTTAAGTTCATCATTTTCATCCTTAAGTGAATATTCATCATTACAAGAAAGTTCTACATTCCTAATTTCCTTGATTTCTACTTTCAAATCCTTAATCCTAGATTTCAATTTATTTAAAGCATTTTGAAGACATGCAATGGTTTTATAAAGTAATTCTACCATAGGGGAGTCTTTTACCTCATCATCACTAATGGACGATTCATCGCTTGAGGATGATGATGACTCTCACTTGAGCTGGCTTCATCCTCCATGGCCATGAGTGCAATTGAGTGACGTGGCAAAGCTCCTCCTCATCCGATGAATCTTCTAAGCTTTGTGTATCCCACGTTTGTGCTACCATGTCTTCCTTCTTTTTCTTCTCCTTCTTCTTTTTTCCTTTTCCTCCTTTTTCTTTAGCTCTGGGCAATTTGGCTTGATGTGCCCCTTTTTATTGCTACCATAACAAGTAACATTAGGAGTAGAAATTGAACTACTAGAGGATTTACCTTTTGAGGATTGGAACATCCTCCTCACATCCTTCTTGGTGATCTTCCTTGATTTCCCACCAAATCTCCACATAGTGAGCCACCTCACTAGCCGATAGCTCCTCATCACTACTTGAAGACTCTTCCTCTGACTCGGATGATGAAGAGACTTCCTTCTTCTCCTTCTTCTTCTTGTCCTTCTTCCCTACAACAAGAGCTATACCTTTTTCTTTTGAAGAAGTGTTAGTTTGCTCATGTAACTTGAATTCACAAAAAAATTCATCTAACTTAACTAAAGAAAGGTCCCTAGAAACCTTATAGGCATCTATCATTGATGCCCATAAAGTTGTTCTAGGGAAAGCTTGAAGCACATACCTTACAAGGTCCCAGTTTTCGACCTTCTCACCTATTATATGTAATCCGCTGACTATCTCCTTGAATCGACCATGCATTTGACTCACGGTCTTGTTGGTCTTCATGGTGAAGCTTTGGAGTTGACCCATCAATAGGTATCTTTGGCTCTTCTTGTCTCCTTTGACCCTTCGCTGAGTTCGATGAGATTCTCCCAAAGCTCTTTCATGGATTTGAAGGGTCCAATCTTGGATAGTTGCTCCTTGGATAGACCATATTGAAGTGTGGTCTTGCTTTTGCATTGACTTATGCTTTTGCCACCTCCTTAGTCCAATCCTTTGTTGGTATTGGCACTCCATATTCATCAATCGACTTCAATCTATCTACAATGCTAAACCAATTTTAATATCATTCATAAGGTAGTATTCCATCCTAGCTTTCCAATAGTCAAGTCATTTCAGTCAAGAATGGAGGCCTTGTCGTGCTATATCCTCTTGAAATGCCATTGTGCTCGTTGATTGTTAGATCTTCCGACGCGATCCGAGCTCGATATCACTTGTTGGGGATCTTTGGAAGGCTAGAGGGGGTGAATAGCCTCTCTGAATTCTACAATTGCGATTAGCGGAAGCAAATACAAATACTAAAGAAAATAAGAATTTAAAAGGCAATCGCTAACAAGAAGATTTTTACGTGGTTCGGAGATTAAGCTCCTACTCCACGGCGATCCTTGAGGTGGATCAATCCAAATAATTTTCCACTAAGAAAGCTTTCTCTTACAAGACTCTCCTCTTCTTACAAATGATGAAGATGAAGATTAGAGAAGAGGAGGATTGAAAACACTTAGAAATCTTAAGAAAAATGTGGAAGCTTGAGAGTATGTTAGCAATAAGAGCACTAGCCTCCTCAAGCACCCCATGCCCTCTTTTTATAGAGAGGGCTGATTTTCCGCTGAGCCTCGACCACAACTGATGTACAATATTAGTCGACTACTGCTGTAGCTGTCACCATCCAACGGCTTCTGACGAGATTGATACGTGATCGTCACTGCCCAATGAAACTCTGATCAGTCGACTGATCATACCATTAGTCGACTGATTGAGTAATCAATCGAATGTTCCGAATGATCACTCAACTGGAGAACATTCTGTGCTATTCTCCACTTATATCAGTCGACTGCTGGGGTATAGCAGTCGACTAATGGTGAACCAGTCAATTGCCAAACCCTTGCAGACGACTGATGGCCATAGAACTCAGCCAACTTCAGTCGAGTGACTGATCAATCGACTGAGACAAGGCTCCAGTCGACTGATATCTCAAGTATGATTAAATCATATTTGAAATCAACTCCCTAGACCTAGACTCAACCTTCTAGCTCTTCCTTCATCCTTGCGCCTCTAGGATCCCTCCGAGTCCGCGATTCCTTCATCCATGTGCTTGCTTCCAAGAGTTTCCCTCAGTTTCGTCATGTCTTGGGTTTCTTTTTTTTCCAAAGGACTGCTTGGACTTTATACCGCCAAGACTACGTGCTTGGACTCATGCTGCCAAGACCTTGCCTTTGGTCTTCCTTTGCCAAGGTCCGCTTGGACTTTACGCCGCCAAGACTACATGATTGGTCTTACATCGCCAAGACCTTCCCTTGGACTTCCCTTGCCAAGTTCATACTTGGATTTTCCTTTACCAAGTCTTTACACTTGGATTTTATTGTCACTTGACGTATTCATAGTTAGATCACAAAACATTGCCTAACCATAAATGATTATCCAAACATCAAAAGACATAAATCTTGGGGCATTGTTGCACCAACAGAGTTTGACTTTTTAGATTATGAATGCCCTTTAATCACCCTTCATAGGCCATAACTTAATCACCTTCTCACCTCTTACTTGTTTTATTTAACTTATTGGGCCAGGATCTTCCTCTTCATTACTTATCCTACGCATATTACTCTTCTTGCTGGGCTGATGGGTCCTGCTTTGTCATCTTAGGAGGAAATTTAAAAGCTAAAACCCTCGGAAACCTTGTTTCCACACGACAACTTCTTCATCTTCTTCTATTCCAACTCTTCTTCTTCCTCCTAATAGTTTTTGCCGGTGTCTGTCTCACGCCCAAACTTTCGACACCTAGGAGTCTTCTTTCTTCCAATGATCGCTTCTTTTCAATCACAAGTAAGTGCCACCCTGCCTTCCCTATTATGGCTCCTTCTCCGACAAATCCTAGCTCGATCCCCTGGTATGAAGATACTTTTTCATGCATAGATGGTAACCCTTACTTCCTCGACATTAACGATCTATTTATAGACCCCCACTATAACTTATCGACCACATATCTCTGCCCCCAATATCACTGCTTTTCGAGCTTAGAGAATGACCTTTGATTGCCCATACCCCTATTTACTTTGAGTTGTTAGATTTTTATAAGCTACCCATTAACCAGCTTAGCCCCTAATGCCTTCCGACTATTGGCGTATTAATCCCATAGTTTTCATACATTTAGAACTCCCTTTGTCCTCTAATGTTCCAACGCTTTTCAACCCAAATCTTCAAAGATAGGTATTTTTACTCTTTTAGTTATCCAGATTGCCAATTTCTTACTAATAAGACCTCTTTCCATAAATGTTGGAAGGAACTATATTTCTTTGCCCAATTCCTACCCCACTCCCTACTCCGATACTTGGAAGACTATCCTTCTTGACTTACCTCCCTTTAGAGTGTTGGCTTCAATGCCCTTTGTCGAGGTACACAAGGTGTTGAAAGAACACCACTATAACTCTGACCTTTTATTAGATGCCCACCTTCTGAGCCACTACGAATTGCCCCCTTCCACCAAGATGATCCAATTGTAATAGGTAGGATGCTACCAGAATTTTATAGATAATATCTGTTAATTCTTGCTATTGTTGTCTATTATTCTCTATATATTGCATCGCAGACAATCTAATGCAGAGGGTTTGAGATGGCATAGAGAAGACCATGGCCAACAAGCCCCAAGGAAAACACACAAGAGGAAAATCCCTTGTTTCCCCCCCTTCGCCTTCCAAGAAACTCCGCTTATGTAAGGGGGGTTCGACCAGCTCCGCAACTCTTATTGCAACCTCATCTTTTCAATATCCCAGTCCACCTCCTCTCCTTCTTTGTCGATGCTGCCACCTTATTATTTCTGATTCCATTGAGGAGGACATTCATTCTTATGATAACTTCCCCCTTGTTCCCGGAGAGAATTCTCCCACTTTACCCACCTCTTCAATTCCCTCTTCTTTTGGCATGGAGATTGATCCTTCTATGTCTTCTCCTCCTCCACTGCACTCGAGAACTCCCTCATCTTACTTCCCCACTTCTCGATTCTACCTCCCTGGATCCCTCCTTTCTTGGGGAAGTTATTATGGGGGATATTATTATGCCTCTTATCCCCCCTCTACTACCATTGGGTCCGTGCTCAAGATTTGTACTCCCCAGGAAGTAAAAATCTTCAACCAATTAGAAGTATAGGGCCCCTTTAAGCGGATACAGAAAAATTTATCAGAGGTATCTTCCCTTAACTCTACTATACTTGAAATATCTTAGTATTTATCTCAAATATTTCTTCCCTTACAATGTAACCACCAATTATAATGAAGTGGCTCAATATTTAGCCGATTATCAATCTACCATGGCAGCTCGCCACAGTTCTTCCCAGGTCCAACTGAAAAAGATGGCCCAATAGCTGGGTAAAAGCAAACATCAGGAAGCTAGTTTAGTCGCCACTATAAAGAGTCAAGATTCAACTAATGACAAAGGGGGCGTGATAAAGAGGAAACCTCAAAATAATTGATTCCCTTTAGGTTTAATTATTCCTTCAAACTAAGAAAATCCAACATGTTAATGCCTGACTAAGAACTGCAGAGTGCTATGTTTAGCTCCGGAAACACATGCCGTAAAAATCTGAGTCCTTTGTCAATCATAAAGGCTCACCTATTATCAAAACTTTAGAGGCTTCTTGAGAATCAAGTCGACATGACTAGAAGGCCTTTCCTCTAAAATATCTACATTCCCGGGGCCTGATAGAGATAACCGAGCAAATACAGCATTACAACCGAACATGCCTGTGCCATGACTTCTTAAGCCAACACACTATAGTCATCGCCAAAGATAGAGACGAGTTAAAGACTACTCTAACCACTCAAATAGCCATTGAGGAAGCTTGTAAGGCACATGTGAGTAGGAGTTGTTAACAAAATTTAGCGACAAAGGCGCTTGAGCTATTCATCCCGGTTTTAAAGGAGCCAACAAACAACATGCCACTCATGGATATCCCCTGTATAGATACTAGCTTCGAGTGTGGAGGCAGCTATTGATGAGTATCCTGACGACGTCCTTTGACTTATAAAGCTTCCTTCTATGGATTGTAATGAATGATTCTTTCAAGAACTGAAACAAGACATGTAAGAATTATTGAATTTTTTGTAAAGTATCTAGCATTTCTTTCCTCTCTTAGATTGCTGAATTATTACTGTCTCCATAACTATATTTTAACTTCTTAGTGGATACCTACCCTTTTCTATGCTTAACTAACTCTGACTAGAGACTTTCTTGGTGCTAGTCGAGACACTCTACCACCATAAGAGTTACTCGATAACTGATAATGATATACCTTTAAGTTGTCCCAAGCCATTCCCTAAGTAAGCGAGATCCACTTCTTCCGGACATCTTGAATCAAAGTTGGATAACATTTGACAAGCACTTATCCCCTTTGCTGAGAATAGGGTTACTCATCTCTTTGTCAACATCTTGGTCATTCCCAACACCAACCCTTCAATTTCCCATATCACCATTCCATATTTTTGCTCCTTTTCAAGAAAATGAATTAATGTTCCTTTCCTTCTACAAATACCTCATGTGAAACCTTCTGCCTTCATACTACCTCCTCCTTTCAATTTTGCTAATGCCCAACCCCTCTGAACCAAAAGGTATGCCTATTTCTTCAGAACCCCTCACGGAAGACCAACAACGCATAGTTGAGCTAGAGAATATAACAAGAGATCTAAACGCCTCCAAATATCCTCCACACAAGCTTACACTTCGCCAGAGCTGCTCATTGCTCAGTGCAGTTTAGTAAGACTTCGCGCAACACACCGAGCTCTCAGCAGTCGGTACATGCTAGCGGCCTTTCTCCGCCCTGCTAATTCACCCCCAACATTCCCACAGAAGACAATATCATCTATGAAGCACCTTAGTTTTTTTCTCATTTTTGGCATAATTGTAATGTTTGCTGGAACTCTAAATAATGATATGGTGCAAGCCTTTCTATCTTATTCCAAAAGAAAATGTTTGCTAGAACCAAATGAAATGTATTCTGCCGCTCTTTACGAAACAAAATCAACTCTTCTGATCTCTTATCACTCAGAAATGAATAGTTCAATTATAGTCGAGCTTGTATCTGACCCTTCCGATCCATCACCATACAAGAATAAAGACTTCCATTACGACCGAGTTTGAACTCAACTCTTCTTATCCACCACTACATGGGAATAAAGTCTTCGACTATCACCGAGCTACAAAAATAGTGACGATCTGACCTAGGGCTTCGCCTAGTCAGATTGGAATAATTTTTATTTCGCTATCTTCAAAAGTTCATCTACCTTGAACCCAACTCCTCCGATCCATCACCACACGGGATAAAAGCTTTGACTATGGCCAAGTCAGAAAAATAGTGACGATATGACCTAGTTAAATCGGAATGATTTTTTTTTACTCACCTTTAGCTGCATCTACTTGAACCCAACTCCTCCGATCTTCCACCACACGGGGATAAGAGCTTGCAATCGACGAAATGTATCCCCACACCGGGATAAGAGAGTCTACCAAGTTGAGTCAGAAAATAGTGATGATTTGACATAAGACTTCACCTAGTCAAATCGGATTGAATTTTTTCTTCCATCATCTTCAACAAAGGCATCTATTGTAGGGGATCGATCACGGCTAGAGGGGGTGAATAGCCCTCTTTAGTTGGATGAAGCAATTTGCTGCCTACAAAATGTTAGTGCAAGCGAATATGCAAATACAAACAAATAAAAACAAAGCAAAAGATACACAAGAATACAAACAATGCAAACACCGAGATGTAACGTGGTTCATGGCTACACCGCTAATCCACGATCTGATTCGTCGAAGGTGAATCACTCCTTAATCTTTCACTAGATCTCTCCTTTGCACAAAGCTAGGTGGAGGTAAGCCCTTTTACACAAAAACACTCCTCTTACAAATATAATGGAAATAAGCTCAAGTAAGAGGATGGAAAGCTTTAGGGAACTTTGGGAGAAGATTAGAGCATAAGCATTAGCCTCCCAAAGCCCCACACCATTCCTCTTTATAGAGGAAGAGGGTTTCTTCCCGTTGACACTGGAGCAGTCGACTAATGTCCCTATCAGTCGACTGGTCCTGTAGCCGTGCCCAATAACAGCTGCTTTCCATGTTGGATTTCATCCAACGACACCGCATCGCTTGATCGATATGTCCATCCCGATCGATGCTCGATCAATGAGTGCTCGCGAGCTCGACTCCATTCTGCGCCCATGCACGGCTATCATCGACTACCATCCTCGATCCGATCGATGTTGATAAATGATCGCCACCCATGGCAATGATCGCTTGGGTAAAACCCTAGTCTTATACTCGCCAACTGCTCGACTCAGAGAGCCGATTGCTAGTCCATGGCAATGATCGATGTCGAAATCTCATCCGACACTTAGCCAAATAGCCAAGTTTCACCTAAGAGCTCTACCCTTTCCCGGTTACATTCCTCACTCTCATCCCTGAGTCCCTCGCCTTTAAAGTTATCTTCGTCCGCCACGCCCTCTGATGCGCTAAGCGCACGGCTCAGCCGCCATCCTTCGCCTCGCCTCAAGTCTACTTCCTCCGGCCACTCCAAGCTCCTCGTCCGCGGTCCCCTGATGCTCCAAGCGCACGACTTCCGCAAAGCCATCCTTCCCCGACTCAAGGACCGAGTCATGAGAGGTGAACCCGCCAAGGCTCCATGTGCGAATTACTAAGTCCTGCAAGACTCCAAGGCACATATCAAATCATAATAACACTCTAACTTAAACCCTTTATCTCACACATCAAAACCATATTACGGCAAGAGATTTCCCTAACAATCTCCCCCTTTTTGATGTGTGGCAATCCGTTTAAGTTAGATAAAAGCATTTGATAAAACTATTAAGGAAAGAAAGCATGTAAGTAAACAAGATTAGAAACTCTCCCCCTTAATACATGAAACTCCCCCTACATATATTCCCCCTTACTTAAACTATTCTCCCTTACTTAAACATAACATTTTTCCCCCTTCGACACCATCAAAAATAATAAACAAGGTTTATACAAGCATTACATCAAGTCTAGAGGTAAACAAAAGCCAAAACATGCCTTAAAATCTGATACAAAAGGTTATTGGGCATATTATCAAATACCAATGATCGTTCAAACTACTACGATCGATTGGCACAAGCATTCGGGATTTTCATGTTTTAAATTTAGAAAATGCATTAGAAAATCTATAAAATTCAAAAATCATGAAATTTGGGAAACATATTCCTTGTAAGTATATCTATCAATGAAAAATAGTTTTTCGTGAAAAATCATTGTATTTTCAACGTATTTGCCAAAAATCCAAAAGCTTTAAAACCACTAGGTTTTTGATCATGTTAGTATCCATTTTAACACCTAGTCTTGCTTTGAATTGTTTCAAAACATGAATACACAAAATTTAAAGTAAGAAATTGTTTTAAAACATATGAAATATCAAACCATGATCTTTGGGCAATATGTCTATGAATTAAACATAAGCCTTCCCCATGATTGGTCTATTATTGTTATTTTGATACCTTAAATGACCATCTAAATGCCATAGACACTAGTGGACATTTGACTCATCCTAACATCTCACCCATGCTAAATTTTCAATCAAGGTAGCCTATGATGAGTGTGAGATGTATCCTAAAGGTATTTGTAGATACTTAACCATTATTTTCATGCAATTCTATCAAGGTTAAGTATTAACCTACTATCCCACATGATCATAAAGACATGTATGAATTAATTTTCACATTATGATAATAAAATAAAGGTATTCATCAAATTGTTATCATGCATTAGGTATTTCATAGTGATAATAAGCAAATATCACCTAAAGCATGATTTATAACCCTATTTCTCATGATTATGTACCAAATATCAAAATCATAAATCATGATTACAAACATACATAGCACCTTCATTAACTATCATGATTTAAGCATGATTATCTATTTGTAGGTATATTATCATCACCTAACACTATTTTAAAAATGTTGTCCCGCCATCCTAAGTCAACCAAAATATGATATAGGTCAAGTCCATATGGTTGACTATCCTAGGGTTTTCTTAACCCTTTAAGATGGATTTTGGAACCCAAAATAAGTTCTTTCCTATGGGGTTCACTAAAAATTCTTTAGGTATCCATTTCCTAGCAATTACTTTTTATCTTGACCCCTAGCTATTAGACATTTATAGGCCTTTTCATTTTTCTTTTCCTTATAACCTAGGCCTTTCTTGTTGAAACTTGCCCTTTGGCTCCCAATTATCATATTCAAGGTGTTGGAGCATATAGTAAACTTTTCTAGGGCTTTGGTCAAATAGTCTACCTTTTCCCTTAAAGCCCTATTTTCATCCATACATGCATCACTAACATTAAATGGCATATAGCTATCATGTGAGCATGCATCATCATCATTGTCATTAAAACATGCTTTTTCTAATTTTTGCTCTAAATCTTTAATTTGATCAAGCATGGTTTTATTTTTCTTCTTTGCTCTAAATAAATCCCTAGTGAGGCTAGAAATCATAGACATTATTTGCTTAGGGGGTAGATTCGTTACCTCACTTACCAAATCCTCTTCCGATGATGAGGATGTAGAGGAGGCTCCCCCTTCACTTGAGCTCTCTCCACTTGAGCTTGATCCTTCATTTTCGGAGGAGGAGCAATCCAAGTCGTCAAAAGCCATCAATGCCAAATTTGTGACAAAAGCATTCTCCTCTTCCGATGATGATGAAGATGATGAGGAAGAAGGATCATCCCATGTCTTTGCTAAGAATGCCTTGACCTTCCCTTTTCCTTTGGCCTTCTTTTCTTCTTCCTTTTTCTTCTTGCTCCCCTTCTTCTTCTTTTCTTCCTTCTTTCTCTTCTCCTCCTTACTTTTGTTCAAGAGGGGACAATTGTCCCTTATGTGTCCCTCTCCTTGGCAATTGTAACAAATGACCTTTCCCCTTGGTCTTCTCCTCCTATCATTAGATTTATTAAATTGAAAACCTTTTAAAGCACGCCTTACCCTCCTTACCATATAGGCTTCTTCCGTGCTATCCATGGAGGAAGATGAGGATGCTTCATCGGAGGAGGAGGGGATCTCTATCTTCTTCTTCCCTTTGTTTGCTTGGCTGAAGTCGAGCTATAAAAAAGTGACGATCTGACATAGGGCTTCGCCTAGATAGACTGAAATATTTTTTTACTTCCAGTATCTTCAATAGTGCATCTACCTTGAACCCAACTCCTCCGATCCACTACCACACGGGGATAAAAGCTTCGGCTGTTGCTGAGTTGTAAAAATAGTGACTATCTGACTTACGGATTCGTATAGTCAGATCAGAATAATTTTTTACTTCCGTCATCTTCAATAGTGCATCTACCTTGAACTCAACTCCTCCGATCAACCACCAAATGGGGATAAGAGATTTGACTACCACCGAGCTATAAAAATAGTGACGATCTGACCAAGGGCTTCACCTAGTCTGATCGGAATGGGATTTTTTTTACTTTCATCATCTTCAATAGTGCATCTACCTTGAACCCAACTCCTCCGATCCGCCACCATACGGGGATAAGAGTTTCGACTATCATTGAGCTGTAAAAATAGTGACAATCTGACCTAGAGCTTTGCCTAGCAAGACTGGAATAATTTTTTACTTCCGTCATCTTTAGAAGTGCATCTACCTTGAACCCAACTCCTCCGATCCGTTACCACACGGGGATAAAAGCTTTGGCTATTACCGAGCTACAAAAATAGTGGTGATCTGACCTAGGGCTTTGCCTAGTTAGATCGAAATACATTTTTACTTCTGTCATCTTCAACAGTGCATCTACCTTGAACCCAACTCCTCCGATATACCACCACACGGGGATAAAAGCTTTGGCTGTGACCATGCTATAAAAATAGTAATGATCTCACCTAGGTCTTTGCCTAGTCATATCAGAATGAATTTTTTTTACATCCATCATCTTCAACACTGCATCTACCTTGAACCTAACTCCTCTGATCCGCCACTACATGGGGTTAAGAGCTTCGACTATCGCCGAACTATAAAAATAGTGACGATCTGACCTAGGGCTTCGCCTAGTCATACCAGAATCATTTTTTTTCTTTCTTCATCTTCAGTAGTGCATCTACCTAACTCCTCCAATCTTCCACCACACGGGGATATAAGCTTCGATTGAGGCCAAGTTGAAAAAATAGTGACGATCTTACTTAGGGTTTTGCCTAGTCAAATTGGAATGATTTTTTATTTTCGTCATCTTCAACAGTGCGTCTACCTTAAACCCAACTCCTCGGATCCACCACCACATAGGGATAAGAGTTTAGACTGAAGCCGAGTTGAAAAAATAGTGACGATCTGACTTAGGGCTTTGCCTAGTCAGATCGGAATGAATTTTTTTACTTCCGTCATCTTTAGCAATACATCTACCTTGAACTCAAGTCCTATCTACCACCACATGGGAATAAGAGCTTTGGCTGAAGCCAACCTATAAAAATAGTGATGATTTGACTTAGGGCTTTGCCTAGCCAGATCGGAATAATTTTTTTATTTCCATCATCTTCGATAGTGCATCTACCATGAACCCAACTCCTTCGATCCGCCACCACATGGGGATAAAAGCTTCGACTGAGGCCAAATTGTAAAAATAGTGACGATCTAACTTAGGGCTTCGCCTAGTTAGATCAGAATGAATTATTTACTTCTGTCATCTTCAATAGTGCATTTACCTTGAATTCAACTCCTTCAATCGGCTACCACACAGAGATAAAAGCTTCGACTGAGGCCAAGTTGTAAAAATAGTGATCAAGTTGGTCAATCACCAGTCACGATTGACCAGGCTTGAGTTTGACTTGAGTAGTATTTTGATGTTTGAAAATGGGTTAACCATTGTTTGCCAATGAGTTGACTATATGGTTGATATGAGATTGACCATATGATGGAGAAGTCCAAGTGGGACACTTGACAATGGAATGTCCAAGTCTTGAGTACTTGGCAATGGGAAAGTCCAAGCATGTGTCTTGGCAATGGTAAAGTCCAAGTCTTTGGTACTTAGAATGGAAAGTCCAACATATAGTTGGCAAGGAAAGTCCAAGCATGGGTCTTGGCAATTGGAAAGTCCAAACATGGGTCTTGGCATTTGGAAAGTCCAACAAGGAGTTGGCAAGGGAAGTCCAAGGGTGTGATATTGGTAGCGTAAAGTTCAAGCGGTAGTCTTGGCAGCATAAGTATAATGTTTGGCGGTGTAAAGTCCAAATGTGCCTTGGCGGTGTAGACTCGGTTAGTATGACAATAGCCGATGGAAGCACCTGAAGGCTAGTGTATGGATGAATAAGTCATGGATGACTTAGAGGGATCCGATAAGTGTGAGGCTTATGGAGGTGGCTAGAAGGCTCAGGTCTAGGCTAAGGGTGGTCTAGCAAGAATGAGGGATCATACTTAGGGTAAACCTCATGGTTGAGGTTTAGCAGTTGACTAGGGTTATGGACCAATTAATTGGTTAAGTGTTTTGACATTTGACAGCTGAGTCGACTTTGAGCAGTCGGCTAGGATTATGACCAGTCGATTGGTCAGAAGTCGACTGACGTTCAACTATAACTATATGGCCTTGACAATCAATTGCTAGGTTTGGGCAGTCGACTCGCCTTATGTAGTCGAATTCCATGGAGGGTAGTTGACTACTAGTCGAGGACACGAGCATAGAAAGCTCGGTAGATGACTGAGTAGTTGGCTACGAGTTTGACACTCAACAATTGGTAATGGCAATCGACTGTCAGTGTATCCGTTGGCTGGAATGCCAACGTGGATTAAGCCCGTTGTGAGACAACGTCACTGTAGGCAGTCGACTGCCAGGCACAAAATCAGCCCGATGTAGGCATAAAAGGAGCAGTTCATGGAGGATTTTGGCCATGGTTTCTTGAGGGGTTCTTGAGGTGATTTGGTGGCGAAGTGCTAGTGCATTTTAGGGTCTTTCAAGCGCATCCAAGCAACCGAATGTAACGCTCGTAAAATTTTTAGCAAATTTTATAAGAATTTTGCATGATTATAATGGGCTTTTATGTGGGCTCTTTCAAAAATAAAAGAAAATAGAGCCAAAAAGGATGCATGGCCCAGGGTTTGCACCCTGAACCCCAAGCAGATAACTAAACCTTAAGATGCATGTGATAACCAGAAACCCAGTAGGGGTGTACTGTTAGAAGGGTAAGGGAAATGATAGATAAGGGTAAGGGAGGCAAAGGGACACCTTCACTTGAAAAAACAGGAGTAATGAGGAGACAAGAGAACACAAGTTATCATTCTCTTCTTCCTCCACCGAAAAGCTATCCCCTCCTTTCTTCCATTTCCGAAAACTCAAGAAGCAAGAAAGAGAGGCTTTGTCTTGGCTCCAAGGGTATAGTCCTATTAGTAAACCAAGTGAAAGGATGTAAATAATCCCCTCACCTGTAGTACAAGTTGTTTCAATTGTTGATTTCTTAAGATCATGCTTTGAAAGTTTCGGCCAAGACCCCATTTATGCTCCTAATGATCTTCCATGCCATGCTACGTGTATGTTAACATGTTGTTAGCTAGACCTTCGACAAGTTGTTTGAGTGTTTATTTCAAACCCCTCCTTGAAAGTTTCAGCCAAGTCCCTATTTATGCTCATAATGATCTTCCATGCCATGCTATGTGTATATATGATGTTAATATGATGTTAGTTAGACCTTGTACAAGTTGTTTGAGTGTTTGATTTCAATCCCCTCTTTGAAAGTTTCTGCCAAGACCCCATTTATGCTCCTAATGATCTTCCATGCCATCACCTATATATGATGTTAACATGATGTTAATTAGACCTTGTGCAAGTTGTTTGAGTATTTGAATCCTTAAAACCCCCATTGGGGTTTTGGCCAAGACCATGTATGGGCTACTAATGATATTCCATGCCATGCTACAAGTATATAAGATGTTAACATGATGTTAGTTAGGCTTTGTGTAAGTTGTTTGAGTATTTGAGTCCCTTAAACCTCTATTAGGGTTTCGACTAAGACCATGTATGTGCCTACTAATGACCTTCCATGCCATGCTACATGTATATAAGATGTTAACATGATGTTAGTTAGGCTTTGTGTAAGTTGTTTGGGTGTTGAATTCTTACAAACCTTCCTTGGATGTTTTGGCCATGATAAGTTTATGCTCACCAATGATCTTCCATGTATGATATATATGTATATGATGTTAGCCTGATGTTAGTTAGACCTTGTACAAGTTAAATTAGGGTTTGAATTCTTAAGATCCCCCTTGGAAGTTTCGGCCAAACCTTATTCATGCTCACCCATGATCTTCCATGCCATGATATATCTATATATAATGTTAACATGTTGATAGACTTTATGATAGCATGATTTGTTTATGCCACTACCTTATGTCCATGTTAATTATATGAATGTATGATTATGTTATGCTCATTGTGTCATGATGTACAAGTATGTATGATGAAATGCCTAAGAGACGCTTCCCTATGAATAGGGACTAAGAGCACTTTTTATGTTATGAAAAGGAACATGATATGTTATGAAAATGAACATGATATGTTATGATAAGGAACATGATATATGTTATGATAAGGAATATGATATGTTATGATAAGGAACATGATATGTTATGATAAGAAACATGATATGCTATTTTACTTTTGTATGACTTGTACTGGACCCTAGCAAGGTCCACGGGATGGGCTCCTACGTGCCCCTAGGTCGACGGTCATAGTACGGACCTAGTACGGGATGAGCTCCTAAGTTGCCCTAGGTCGACGGTCGTAGTACGGGCTCCTATGTTGTCCCTAGGTCGATGGTCGTAGTACGGACCTAGTACCCTAGTAGGTTCGGAATTAGCTACCTCGGGTCTATTTAGGGATGCGCACTGTCACGCCCCGAGGGAGTCTCCGCCAGACGAAAATCTGACAGCACCTCCCCTGTACGGGTGACAATACCAATTTTTATACAAGGCCTACATGGCCACTATACATCGGTCAACACGATCGAAATCCAAACAACACACGCAGATACCCTTCTTACATCATCCGGCAGAATACCCAACCAAACCAATCAAAATAAGATCCGACCAATGGTCCACAAGAATCCCAAAAATCCACGAGTACATAAATCCATTTCCAAGCCTAAATATATCTTCTATACAAAATTCAAACCATAACTCAAACAACTAAGAAACTGTCACTACGAGGGGGGGGATATGGCAAACTGGACTCTCCTAATGACTTCATCACGAAATAAAAATAAAACCACTAATAACTTAGCGGATATTAGTCGATATGAATAGCAAGATATAGCTAACAATACTAATCATGCCAGTACTGTACTCACTTGAACCTCCTACCCTGATATAGGAGCAAGTGCCCTACAATAATAGTCATCACCCTATACAAACATGTATCCTGTATGCATGGAAATCATATGCAACATCCAAGCAATCAATACAATAATGCAGCAAACACAATACAAATGCAATCCGTGCATATGACATGGTCACCCCTGACGCCAGTCAGCCGCCTCACATGTGATGGTAAAGCCGAGTGGGTAGGGCTATGACAATCATGCACTCTGTCATCATCGCTCTGAGTGACCGAGTGGATGGATGTTGCCGAAGTACACTTATCCTCCCGCCCCAAACATAGTGGGGAGCTAAGCTCCCATCTCCTGTCATAGACAGGAGGAGGGATCCTCGCTACCACGCCTCATCGCTACCCATGAGCGGACCAGCGGAGCCTGACAGAGCAACTGCACACACCCTCCTGATGTACCACTAACCCATGAGTGGCAGTGTGTGCAGACCATGTAACTGGCTGCGAGCTCAACAATAATGGAACCCCGTCCAGCCAGCATGCAATCATGCAAGATGGTGCATGACACTAAAGCATGTAATACCAACTAACATACGTATCCGAATAATATGCACAATAAAAAGGTACATATACATGATCCAAGTAAAACAGGGAAAGTATAACTATAAACTGATCAAATGCATGTGTCAAATAGGCATAATAACATGCAAGGTAGATAAACATGAAAACTATTGCAAGCTATAACTATCATGCAAGGTAGACAATGATCTTTTCTTCAAGCTCCCAAGTAGCCTCCTCATCGGTGTGGTGACTCCACCCGACCTTGGCAAGTCGCACAACCTTATTTCGCAATTGTCATTCCTTGTAATCCAAAAAATCCGTACCGGAACCTCT
Organism: Wurfbainia villosa; assembly: GCA_025175895.1. NCBI lineage: Eukaryota > Viridiplantae > Streptophyta > Magnoliopsida > Zingiberales > Zingiberaceae > Wurfbainia > Wurfbainia villosa. Next base: position 93,142 of record JAKLTH010000289.1, read on the forward strand.
GCGTAAGTAGCATCAGGTTGAATGGAACCTTACACATCCGCGTAATATGTGTAGAGTTTGGCACATACTTCTCAAAGATGGGACACATGGAACACATCAAAAAAATGGTGGTAGCGCTAGCGATTTAGCGTTTACTACTCGATCCTCTCCAAAATCTCGAAGGCCCAATGTACCTTGGAGCTAACTTACCACGGAGGTGAAATCTCTTCACCCCTTTCGTGAGTGAGACTCACAGGAATACCTGGTCACTAATAGAGAACTCCAGAGGTCTCAGTCTCCGATCGACATAACTCTTCTGACGATCCTGCATCTCGACCATCCTTTGTCTGATAGTACGGATCAACCCTGTCTCATACTGAGCTCTATGGGTCATAGCAACTGGTCCTCCCAGTTGCCCCCGAAATTCATTACACAGGACCTTAGCAAGTCCTCTAGGGTCTAAATGGTCGCATCCCATCTGTATGCGGATGGAATGCAATACCAAAACAAAACTGTGTGCCTAAGGTCTGCTGCAGACTCTGCCAGAACCGAGATATGAACTAGGGATCTCTATCTGATATAATGCTTAAAGGAACATCATGCAATCTGATGATATCCTGACAATATATAACTCTGTTAAACGATCCAAAGTCGGTCTTAGAATTAAGCTAAGCGCTGATTTTGTTAGTCGTCAACAACTACCCAAATCGCGTCATAGCCTTGACGTGTCCTAGGCAAACCTACCACAACATCTATAATAATACGCTTCCACTTCCATTCCGGAATCGGAATTTCCTGAAGCATCTGTTCCTTAAACTAAAGCAACTCCGGAAACCATTATCCTCATCGGAGTCAGAGACGGTAGTCCACCTATCGTCCAAAATGCACTCCACCACACACTCTGTAAGTGCATGGGAGGCTATTGCGACCAAACTTCCTTGTTACCATTGTTCGTGTTCCAGCTACTCTATAGTAGCTATCCAATAGCTAGCCAAAACTCCATGAGCATTTCTGCTCCTCACCTCTACAAAACAACATAATCACTGCTAAGTCCACGTCATATATATGACGGCTTATCTCGCAGTTCTTTAACTGCCGTAAACTTAGGACACGTCTTATTCAATAGCATCGGAATCGCTCCGATCTCCAAAATGTTGCATCCATATACACTACCCTTCCACCCACACCAGAATATTGAATCAACACTGGCGTAAAAGTCAACCATCGTCTGAGCCCTGAAACTAGTTTCACAAGCTACAGACCAAGTAAATTCCATTACCTTCCTAGTCCAACCAGTCAGCGATGTAGTACCGCTAGAGCATTCTATCCATATCTATGGTAATAATCATATCAATACCTGAAAAACCGCCATCTACGGTCGAAAGTGCAACTCCAACTCCCACCATCAACAGTGGCCAAGTTACGCAACTCCAACGACCACAACTGACCCAATCGTGTCCTGAATACACGACTTTCCAAATTCCTGGACGACTAAGTCGTCAATAAGTTTAATAAGATAACCATAAGCTCATATAATTCATACCAAATATGAAATTGTCTTCGCTACACACAGTATTCTCTTTACTCTAAGCTGATGAAATAACAATCATCACAACGACAATGATAATTGTATGACACTGTCACTACAATATCAACCCACCAATTTAATGACACTGTCCTATAGCTGATCTATCCACAATGAAGGATATTCATTTCCTTCCACAACTACCGCATTCTATCATCGATAATCGATGCATAACCTCAAAGGTTCATCTCTTTTAACAAAGAGTTCTGGGATCTTCTGAAGAAATTCTAGGACAGATACATATCTCATCCAACACCTCCTAATAAGGTAAAACGATCTTTTATCGTCTTAACCAGTGTAGGCATCACGCCTTATCCATAACTAAATCACTATTAGTAGGGACTGATACTCTCCGAGGGTTTACTCCTTGTCCTCCTAATAGGTGGCTAGCGGCCAAATCTCTAGCTTCCCAATTCGACATCCGGCACCTCTAAAGAGTCCGTATTTCAAATCATCATTAGATTCCTCAAGATCATTACGTCGTCGAACTCGTCCACGACCATGAGTAGGGGCAATTTCACTAAGTCAATACTTTTCCTAACCATTAAAGTACAGTAACCACTAAAGACAATACTTTTCCTATAGCTCAAAGATATCCTTCAGCTTGCTTGGTCCCAAAACCCGAGAACTTCCAAAAATCCAAGGAAAAGAAAATCCTCGAACACAAAACCCACAAACTAAAACCGCAAACCAATAAAATTGTCACGTCCTGGGGGCATATCCGTCATCTAAATGACAGAGGAGCCCCTTAGTGATAATATTCCGAAATCCATGGACCAAATCTGGTAAAAACCTCAAAATAATTATAGAAATACCAGTATTTTAATAACTGCATGCATGCACGACTAAACATATATCCATTAAAGTAAAGTAGTTTTATGACACCAAATCAAACTGTGACAAAATCCAAAGTGCATAATAAAATGCAACACCGATAAAGTAAATAAAGCGGCATCTCGACGATGCAGTGGGACAAGCACGGCAAGGAACTCTCTGAGGGACACCAAAGTAGGTCAACATGACACGTCCTCCATCAGTTAATCTAAAGGATAAGTGAGGAGAGGGTGAGTACAACCACTCTGTGGATGTATAGACAATAGTGCATATTCATAATGCACATAATGGAAGTCACAGGGGAACAAGCTAGAGTAACCCAACCCTCAGAGTACCAATATCAGTCTGCAACCATCTTGATCAGCAGTATAACAAATATACCCGCAACATACACAACCACTGCAACAAGCAGTGTACATCCGGATACCACGACAAAGTCTCGTGGCTCTCGCACAAAAAGGAAACTATCTATGAGCTACCGCGAACGTAACCCATGGGCTGACAATCAATAGCACGGTCTACGCGCAACTATATGCTACCACGAATGAGACTCGTGGATAGACAGGTTGTATATAAATATCTAATTATCAACTGCAGACATTAGCATACTATCACCAATAGGTCGCGTGAGCAGTCGATTATCCTAGGTTGTTAAACCTCGGGTTATCCAATACATCCAGTATAAAACGACCATTGACGTCGACAAAGATCATCGATCTATAATTAAACCCATTGAGGCGGTCAAGCGAGGGTTTCAACACCTCTAATACGAAATGTTTATCAAATTTGGTAAAGATCATCAACTTATAAATAAATAAGTCGAGATGATTAAATCTATCATTCCAACCCTTCTAACATGATCGGTATCAAGGTCGATCAAAATCATAAGTCCACTAATAATCACGTCGAGATGATTAATCATAGGGTTTCGTCCCAACTAACAGGAATCGTTTATCCAGGCCAATAAGGACCACAAATCTACTATCAAGCCCTTCAAGAGGATTAAGCCTAAATTATACCGTCCTACCAGTTCAATCATGCAAGCTCCAACATGCTACCACGAACAGATCTCGTGGGTACTCAACTGTAAAGTAGCTATCTTGCTACATCATCTGAATCGATTATCACCAACTTTGAGCGAATAACGCAAGAGTATAACCTCATGAGACTATCTCAACCATGTATGGGGGACATGATTGACCACAATATACAAAGCACCTACCTATAGAGAGACTCTATCGCAGACTCTCTCAACCACGAATGAGAGATATTAACCTAAGGGGTATTAACCTAAACCGGAAACCCTAAGTTTTTACTTTTTCTATTTCCCTTTTTCCCCGCCGCGCCGCGATTATTCTCTTCGCAGCTCCGCCGCTCACCGACGCCGCGCTGATGCGCCCTCTTCTTCCGGCGACTGCTCGTCTCTTCACGGCGATGCCTTCTTCTCACGAGCCGAGTAAGCCTTGCCGACTTTTTATCCGAGAGCCCGGCCGTCTCTCTGCAAGTGTCGGCAAACGCGAGCGCCGAGCGTGCCGTTGCCGCTCGAGCAGCCCTCGCCGACGACAGGCCGCCGCATCCCTCGCTTGCGCCCCCGCGAGCACCGTTGGCCGGTGAGACGCGAGCTCGCCGTCCACCGCCGCCTTCCCAGTGCTCTGGCCGTCGGTCCTTACCTCTGAGCCGGCCCCGCGCGCCGCCGCCTCGCTCCAGATCAGCCACCGCTGCTAGCCCTTCTTCCTCCCGACGCCACCCACAAGATCGTGTCCTCCGCAAGCTCCGAGAATCGCTTGCCTTTTCGCCGGTGAGGGTGGAGCTTGTAAATACCTAGATTTCTCCGGTTTTCTTGCTGACAAGGATTCTATGGGTGTGGTGGGGCGTGATTAGGCGCAAGGAAGTGCATTGTGAGAGGTGTGAGGGTTTTGTTTGGAGGGTGTCGTGTGGTTTGGGTTGGAAGTGGTCGTGCAAGGTCGGATGTTAGTGGGTCAGATATGGAATTCCTAGGCGGGTGAGCTTGATTGGTCGATTGGGTTGATTACGGTGTTATCCGCTTTGATTGGCATGTTAGTGAGCGAGGAATGGTTCAAAATGTGTTACTCGGAGGATATGGGATTTGGGCTAAATTAATTGTATGGATTGTTTGTGGACAAGGAAAATTGGAAATAGTTTGGGTTAATTGGGATATAAAGGAAATCGATTAATTATTCGATTTGTCGTTGAATTGTATTTTTGTGCTTGACTATAGTCATGCTTTATGCAGGTTTCGGTCACGAGGCAGGTCCCCAATCGTGACGATTTGGTTCATTCTTGCGGATATATATTCAGGCGGGTATTTTGACTTAACTTTTAGATTAAGTCAAGTTGATATGCTAGTTAGGATAGCTTACAATAACTTTTCATGTTTATATGCCTGGTATGCTTTTGGTGCCTACTAGATACATGCATGTGATAGGATATGCTTATATCTTCCTGCTATATTTGGATCATGGTTACTTGGATCAGTTATATGCACTTATTGATTTTGCATATTATTCGGATAGATATTTGTGGTTGGATTTACATGCTTTAGTATCATGCACCATCTTGCATGTTTGCATGCTGGCTGGACGGGGTTCCATTATTGTTGAGCCCGCAGCTAGTTACATGGCCTGCACACACTACCACTCATGGGTTAGTGGTACATTAGGAGGGTGTGTGCAGTTGCTCTGTCAGGCTCCGCTGGTCCGCTCATGGGTAGCGACGAGGCAGCGTGGTAGCGGGCAGGGATCCCTCCTCTGGTCTATGACACCGGGAGATGAGAGCTTAGCTCCCCCACTATGTTTGGGGCAGGAGGATAGGTGTACTCCGACAGCATCCTGTCCACTCGGTCACTCAGGAGCAGTGATGGCAGAGTGCACAGTTGTCATAGCCCTACCCACTCGGCTTCACCATTGCGTGTGAGGCGGCTGACTGGCGTCAGGGGTGACCATGTCATTGGCACGGCATGCACTTTGCACGGATTGCATTTGTATTGTGTTTGCTGCATTTGTATTGATGCCTTGGATGTGCATATGATTGTCATGCATACAGGATACATGTTTATATATGGACAGGACTTTATTACTTCTAGTCAGGCACATGCTCCTATATCAGGGTAGGAGATTCAGGTAAGTACAGTCATTTTGTATTTCTTGCTTGCATACCCTATTTATGTGAGACTGTACTGGCATGATATTTTTATTGTTAGCTATATCTTACTTTGCATATCTACTATACCCGCAGAGTTCTTTGAACTCACCCCGTTGATTTATATCTATTTCAGGATGGAGCTGTCAGGAGAGTCCAGCTGCCAAACCCCCTCGTCGTGGAAGTGTATTTTGTTATTTGTGTTTACGGTTTTGGGTATTTGGATTAGAATATATGTTTAGGACTGGAGTTGGATATTTGTACCTGTGGATGTTTTGGTATGTCCTTAGGGACCTTTGATCGGATTTTTATTTCGATTGGATTTCGGTTGAGTATTCCTGCCCAGATGGCAGAAGGGGTAAGTCTAGTTAGTGTAGACTTATGTTTACCTAGATTTGTTGGCCTGAGGCCCTATTGCGTGTGATGTTTGGATGTGTGATGATGTATAGTGGCCGTATAGGCTTTGTATGAAAACTGGTATTGTCACCCGTATAGGGGAGATGCTGTCGGATTTTCGTTTGGCGGGGACTCCCTCGGGGCGTGACAATTTATTTGGTATCAGAGCCAGGTTTCCGAGTTCCTTAGGGTCTTTGGGTTTATGGAGTTCACCAAGTTTGGCAGGTTAACTGGGTATTTTCGGAGTTGTACGGATTTCCGATGATTTTTATGTTTCGGAAATCCGAGGTATTATTGACGAGGTCAATATGGGGGATTTGGCGGCAACAGGACATCTCCAGACGGCTAACAGGTAAATAAATTCTAGAAAATTTTCTAGATTTAGTGCATATATATATTGGTTATATTTGGTTATGCGGAGATATCATGTTTTATCTAATATTGTTTTAACCTGATATAGTTAGTATTAGATTTTAGGTTCTTTGGTTTATAGATAGCATTTGGTTATAAATTGCTATTACTGCTATACGTAGCTTGTTATCATTGTGATAAAAAAAAAAATAATTAGATATTATTGGTAGATGTTTACCACTTAGGATTTGACTATTATTAGGATTATTAGACTAGTTGAATAATATGACTAAGATGGATAAATTCGTAGAAGGCATGAGGACATGATTACAACTTATGTAGTTTAGAGTATATATAAGCATCTGATGCTTTATCTAGTATTGCCTTGATTTTGTCTGGCATGACCTTTTAGCTATACCCTAATTCATTTCGGCTATTGATTGCCATTAGTATGATTATGCTGTCGTTTATTAGACAATTATGATTATGTGAGTATATGGCTATGTGTTTTTGCGGTGGATATCATGATTAAGACTAGTAGAAATAGAATAACTTAGATGAAGTTATTCTGTAGGAGCGGATCTCAGGAATGAAACAACGTTAGTAGAACCCTAGGTGTTGGAACCCTAGGCGTAATAACCCGGATGTGCTCATTAGTATATGTTTATACATTTACTATTTCAGCTGATATGGTGATCGGATTAGTAGAGGTCATATGATTAGGATGCGATTAATCCTTAGAGGGTATATAACGTTGTTCATATTTATCGGCTGCCAACAATATCACCCATTCGTGGTTGAGGAAAGTTACAGTAGAGTTTCCCTAAAGGGGCTTTTTGTGTATTTGAGGTCGAATAGGTCTCCCATGTATGGTTGAGATAATCTCATCGTAAGGTTATACTTTTGCGTTATTCGCTCGAGTTGGTGATAATCGGATTCAGATGACGCCCAGAGCTAGATAGCTACTTTACAGGTTAAGTAACCACGAGATCTGTTCGTGGTAGCAGGTTGGGGCATGCATGATTGAACTGGTAGGATGATATAATTTAGGCTTAACCCTCTTGCCGTGCTTGTTAGTAGAGGGGTTGCCCTTATTGGCCTTGATAGGCGTTTCCTATTAGTTGAGACGAAACCCTATGATTAATTGTCTCGACGTGATTATTAGTGGACTTATGATTTTGATCGACCTTGATAACCGATCATGTTAGAAGGGTTGGAACGCTAGATTTAACCATCTCGACTTATTTATTTATAAGTCGATGATCTTTACCGACTTTGGTAAACATTTTATATTAGAGGTGTTGAAACCCTCGCTTGACCGCCTCAATGGGTTAATTTTAGAGCGGTGATCTTTAGCGACTCGGAAAGTCGATTTATGCAGAATGTATTGGATAACCCTAGGCTTAACAACCTAGGATAATCGACTGCTCACGTGACCTATTGGTGGTAGTACGCCAGAGCGTGCAGTCAATAATTAGATATTTATATACAGCCTGTCTATCCACGAGTCTCATTCGTGGTAGCATATAGTTGCGCGTAGACCGTGCTATTGATTGTTGGCTCATGGGTTACGTTCGCGGTAGCTCATAGATAGTTTCCTTTTTATGCGAGAGCCACGAGACTTTATCGTGGTATCCCGATGTGCACTACTTGTTGCAGTGGTTGGGTTTTACGGGTATATTTGTTATACCACTGACCAGGATGGTAGTAGACTGATATTGGTACTCTGAGGGTTGGGTTACTTTAGTTTGTTCCCTGTGACTTCCATTGTGTGCATTATGATTACTATTATCTATCCATCTACGAGTGGTTGTACTCACTCCTCCTCACTTATCCTCTAGGTTAAGCGATGGAGGACATGTTCTGTTGACCTACCTTTGTGTCGCTCAGAGAGTTCCTTGCCGTGCTTGTCTCCCTGCATCGTCGGGATGCTGCTTTGGTTACTTTATCGGTGTTGCATTTTGATTATGCACTTTGGATTTTGTCGCAATTGGATTTGGGGTCATAAAACTATTTTACTTTGATTGATATATGTTTAGTCGTGCATGCATGCAGTTATTGAAATACTTGTATTTCTATAATTATTTCGAGGTTTTTACCATATTTGGTCCATGGATTTCGGAATATTGTCACTAAGGGGCTCCTCTGTCATTTGGATGACGGATATGCCCCCAGGACGTGACAATTTTATTGGTTTGCGGTTTTGGTTTGTGGGTTTTGTGTTCGAGGATTTTCTTTTCCTTGGATTTTTGGGAGTTCTCGGGTTTTGGGACCAAGCAAGCTGAAGGATATCTCTGAGCTATAGGAAAGGTATTGTCTTTAGTGGTTATAGTACTTTTGTGGTTAGGAAAACTATTGACTTAGGGAAATTGCCCCTACTCATGGTCGTGGACGAGTTCGACGACGTATTGATCTTGAGGAATCTAATGATGATTTCGGAAGTACGGACTCTTTAGAGGTGCCGACTGATGTCAAATTAGGAAGCTAGGGATTTAGCTGCTAGCCATCGATTTGAAGGTCAAGGAGTAAACCCTCAGAAAATATCAGTCCATACTATTAGTGATTTGGTTATGGATAAGGCGTGTATACTTACACTGGTCAAGACGATGAAAGATCGTTTTACCTTATTATAGGAGGTGTTGGATGAGATATTTATCTATCCCAGTATTTCTTCTAGAGAAGATCCGGAACTCTTTGTTAAAGGAGAGATGAACCTTTGAGGTTATGCATCGATTATCGATGATAGAATATGGTAGTTGTAGAAGGAAATGAATATCCTTCATTGTGGATAGAGGATCTATTTAGATCAACTATAGGGCATCGGTGTATGCTCTAGGATTGATTTATGATTGATGGGTTGATATTGTAGTGACATGGTGTCATACAATTATCATGGTCGTTGTGATGATTGTTATATCATCAACCTAGAGTAAAGAGGATGCAGTTGTATAGCGACGACAATTTCATACTTGGTATGAATGGTATGAGCTTCTGGATATCATATTAAACTTATTGACGACTTTGTCGGTGGATTTAGGAAATCGTATTCCGACACGATTGGATCATTTGTGATGGTGGCAGTTGGAGTTAAGCACTCGGTCACCGTAAATGATGGTTTTCTGGTATTGATTTGATTATTACCATAGATATGGATAGGATGCTCTAGTGGTACTACACCGCTGATTGGTGATGGAATTTATTGGGTCTGAAGCTTGTGAACCTGGTTTCAGGGCTCAGACGATTGTTGACTTTTACACCAGTGTTGTGTGATCATTCTCGAGTGAAAGGAAGGTTAATTTATATGCGGAGGCGATGTTTCAGAGAATGGAGCGTTTCTGATTTAGTTGATCGAGACGTATCCTATGTTTACGTCAAATGAGGAACTACGAGATGGTTTGTCATATATATAATATGACGTGGACTTAGCAGATATTATGTGGTTTTGTAGAGGTGAGGAGCAGGAATGCTTATGAGGTTTTAGCTAGCTCTTGAGTAGGCACGCGAGTTGTTAGAACACGGATAGTTGCAACTAGGAGGCGAATTGATAAAGTTTTGATCACCTTACATTGCATGCGATAGAATGGATTTTAGACAGCAGATTGCTTTTGAGAGAAAATATTTCTCCATTTCCGAGGAGAATGGTGGGTTACATAGTTACATTCGAATTTAGGAAGAGTTACTATTGATTCAGGAACAACAGATAGATTCCTGTTGGAATGATAGAGAGCATTTACCATAGATTTGTACTCTTGCTCTACCGGTTCGGAATTAGTGATAGTGGAATTTATATGTCGTAGGTGGCTAGATAGCTACCTGACATCTTGACTGGCTATGAGTCCCGGTCGTGGTAGCATGTCGTTGGCCGTAAGTAGTGCCTTTGGTATTACCTCGAGAGCCACGAGGCTTTATCATGATATTTTGATAAGTATTGCTGATGATCGCAAAAGGTTCTGTATGTTGCAGATGTATAGGATTGTATCCGGAAAATATTAAGTATTGAAACGCTCTCGTGGTGGGACGTCATGCGAATTTAGTTGACTTGGAAGTCCGTGTTCAGTGTGTCAACTAGTAAAGGTGGAATACTAATAATCAGCAAGGTTCTGTACCAAGAGGAAAGTGGGAGCCTAATATGATGGACAGTGTTGGGAGATTATTTGGAATTCGGAAAGGACTTAGTATGATTAGCTAAGTCCGCATTTTCATTCGATCCATACGATGAGTTGTTGGATCGCTGGATAGGTTTATACTATGAAGATTTCCAGTCATTGGAGTATCGTATGCGATAGCGATTCAGGATTTACCTTAGGATTATGGTAAAGTCTTTAACAGGTCACGGATATAGAGCTCCACTCGGGTACAGTTAGATACTTATGATAGATGGTCGATATGAAGATACTATTCATACTCTGGAAGAGCTACTAGAAGCAAGTGTGAATTGATTTTAAGGGATATCAGTAACCCCACTTAGTCACTTGAGGTGTGACTTGTCTCCAGGTGCTTGAGATGGTTGTTGGGACATCTCGTACTAATATACGAGTAGGAAATTTGGGGACCAAATTTTTATTAGTGGGGGAGAATGTTAAATACGGGGATTTAAAACATTTAAATTAAATGGCCAAATAATTAAGGAAATAATCCTGGAAATTTTTCGGGATTTTTCGGGAATTTTAGGAATTTTTCCGGAATTTTTCTGGAATTAAACGGACTCCGTACGAGATTTTTACGGGGATAAAGTAAATAGGCTTTATCTAAGGGGTATTAACCTAAACCGGAAACCCTAAGTTTTTACTTTTTCTATTTCCCTTTTTCCCCGCGATTATTCTCTTCGGCAGTTTCTCCTCGCACGAGCCGCTTCCGCCCGACGCCGCGCGCCGCTGCGCTCGCCTTCTTCGCGCGACTTCATCTTCACGGCGATGCCTTCTTCTCCGCCCGAGCCGAGTAAGCCTTGCCGACTTTTTATCCGAGCCCGCCGCCTTCTCGCAAGTGTCAACGCGAGCGCCGAGCGTCTGCTAGCCGAGCAGCCCTCGCTGACGATAAAGCCGCCAGATCTCGCTTGCGCTTCGCGAGCACCGCTGCGGTGAGACGCGAGCTCGCCGCCCACCGCCGCTTTCCCGGGCTCGCCGTCGGTCCTTACCTCCAGCCGCTGCCCCGCTCGCCGGCCGCGCGCTCAGATCACCACCGCCGCTAGCCCTTCTTCCTCGCCACGCCACAAAGATGCTTACCGCTTGTCCCTCAAGCTCCGGAATCGCTTGCCTTTCGGCCATGAGGGTGGAGCTTGTAAATACCTAGATTTCCTCCGGTTTTCTTCTTGTACAAAGGATTCTATGGGTGTGGTGGGGGCGTGATTAGGCGACAAGGAAGTGCCATGTGAGAGTGTGAGGGTTTTGTTTGGAGGGTGTCGTGTGGTTTGGGTTGGAAGTGGTCGTGCAAGGTCGGATGTTAGTGGGTGGATATGGAATTCCTAGGGCGGTGAGCTTGATTGGTCGATTGGGTTGATTACGGTGTTATCCGATTGATTGGCATGTTAGTGAGCGACGAATGGTTCAAAAATGTGTTACTCGGAGGATATGGGATTTGGGCTAAATTAATTGTATGGATTGTTTGTGGACAAGGAAAATTGGAAATAGTTTGGGTTAATTGGGATATAAAGGAAATCGATTAATTATTCGATTTGTCGTTGAATTGTATTTTTGTGCTTGACTATAGTCATGCTTTATGCAGGTTTCGGTCACGAGGCAGGTCCCCAGTCGTGACGATTTGGTTCATTCTTGCGGATATATATTCAGGCGGGTATTTTGACTTAACTTTTAGATTAAGTCAAGTTGATATGCTAGTTAGGATAGCTTACAATAACTTTTCATGTTTATATGCCTGGTATGCTTTTGGTGCCTACTAGATACATGCATGTGATAGGATATGATTATATCTTCCCTGTTTTATTTGGATCATGGTTACTTGGATCAGTTATATGCACTTATTGATTTTGCATATTATTCGGATAGGTATTTGTAGTTGGATTTACATGCTTTAGTATCATGCACCATCTTGCATGATTGCATGCTGGCTGGACGGGGTTCCATTATTGTTGAGCCCGCAGCTAGTTACATGGCCTGCACACACTACCACTCATGGGTTAGTGGTACATTAGGAGGGTGTGTGCAGTTGCTCTGTCAGGCTCCGCTGGTCCGCTCATGGGTAGCGACGAGGCAGCGTGGTAGCGGGCAGGGATCCCTCCTCTGGTCTATGACACCGGGAGATGAGAGCTTAGCTCCCCCACTATGTTTGGGGCAGGAGGATAGGTGTACTCAAAGATCCTCGCCCACTCTGGCCACTCAGAGCAAGCGATGATGGCAGAGTGCACAGTTGTCATAGCCCTACCCACTCGGCTTCACCATTGCGTGTGAGGCGGCTGACTGGCGTCAGGGGTGACCATGTCATTGGCACGGCATGCACTTTGCACGGATTGCATTTGTATTGTGTTTGCTGCATTTGTATTGATGCCTTGGATGTGCATATGATTGTCATGCATACAGGATACATGTTTATATATGGACAGGACTTTATTACTTCTAGTCAGGCACATGCTCCTATATCAGGGTAGGAGATTCAGGTAAGTACAGTCATTTTGTATTTCTTGCTTGCATACCCTATTTATGTGAGACTGTACTGGCATGATATTTTTATTGTTAGCTATATCTTACTTTGCATATCTACTATACCCGCAGAGTTCTTTGAACTCACCCCGTTGATTTATATCTATTTCAGGATGGAGCTGTCAGGAGAGTCCAGCTGCCAAACCCCCTCGTCGTGGAAGTGTATTTTGTTATTTGTGTTTACGGTTTTGGGTATTTGAATTAGAATATATGTTTAGGACTGTAGTTGGATATTTGTACCTGTGGATGTTTTGGTATGTCCTTAGGGACCTTTGATCGGATTTTTATTTCGATTGGATTTCGGTTGAGTATTCCTGCCCAGATGGCAGAAGGGGTAAGTCTAGTTAGTGTAGACTTATGTTTACCTAGATTTGTTGGCCTGAGGCCCTATTTGATTATCTGCGTGTGATGTTTGGATTCCGGTCGTGTTGACCGATGTATAGTGGCCGTGTAGGCTTTGTATGAAAACTGGTATTGTCACCCGTATAGGGGAGATGCTGTCGGATTTTCGTTTGGCGGGACTCCTGGGCGTGATGCAAGATGACTCTCCACAGGATAGAGAGTATTATGATCAGTTGAGTACGACTCTCTGCAGGATAGAGAGTGCGTTGATCTGGTTAGTGTGATTCTCTGTAGAATAGAGAGTCTATGGTGGATGTCTGTATGTGAGACATTGCATTCATGCATTTACATGCACGTTGGCGACGAGGTCTCCCTTGTGGTTGAGAGGGTCGCCAGTTATCCTGCCTCCATGGTTACTCATAGGAGGAGTCACCCGTGTGAGGGCAGAGCATTGTGGTGCCGCACTCTACCACTATAGACGGTGGTAGTTGGATTTGTGTGTCGTAGTCCTGCGTGTGTGGCACTCGACCACTCATGGGTAGTGACTGTCGGAGTGGCCAACAGCAGGGACCCCCATCATGTAGCTTGCTCTTTACGCTTATATGCTACTCGATCATACTGCCCACTCGGCCACTCGAGAGTAGTGGTTGGTGTTGAGTTGGGACAGTTGTCATGCTCGAGCCACCAAGGCCACACTGGGGTCGTGGTAGCTTTAGGGTGAGCCGACATGACCATGCATCTTTGCATTCTTGTGATGGCATTTTGCATATTGCCATATATATACATATATGCATGTATATATATATATAGATGATTGTGATTAGTATACATATATAGATACAGTCTATATATATATGCTTATTGTGATGTTGCATTTGATTGTATTATGTTTGCTGCATTTGATTGTACATCATATTCATGCATGTTTCCTTGCATATGTTATACAGTTGTGTCGGATATTGGTATGGGTTGGATAGACCATAGATACCTTGGCCTGTAGCATGAGTAGATTATGTGTTGGTATTACTCTTCTTGTTATATATATGTTTGATATATGTTCAGGTTTGATCAGAGTAGCGTAGCTTGAACTTGAGTATATCTGCATTTTATATTATTCATTTGGTTAGGCGGTATATGCTTGTATTCAGATCCTATGCTGATATACCTGTTGTACTTCGAGAGTATGTCATTGAAATACATGTGATATTACATATATACATAATTTCTATTTCCTGCTGAGTTTTACTCACCACCCCCCGCGGACCCTGGGTTTTTCTGTCGCCCAGGTAACAAGTAGAAGACTTCGTGATGGCATTGGAGCACCGCCGGCTGACATCGTCTCATCTCACCTCTGAGGCTCCCGTGTTTTGTTTTGGGCCTTCCTCCGTAGTGTTATGTATTGAATTTTCGTGATGTATATATGTTGTATATTGATTTTGTCGAGGTTTGTGTTGTTGTGGTGTGTTAGCCATACCGGTATGCATGTGTGGGATTGTTGTATTATTGTAGTATGTTTCCGCTGTGTCTTGTGTAGTTTTTATTTTCATACATATATATTGTTGTTAGTGTGGGCTTACGGGCCTTGTATTAACCCGAAATGTTGCCACGTACAGGGGAGGTGCCGTCCGTTTGATTTTCGGCTCGGTATGCTCTCGGGGCGTGACAAAACTCCACCATGTGTGTTATAGCATTAACAAAGATGCAATCAAACAACATGCCTACATAATCAATGAGACAACCTATGAATGCACAAAACAGAAGAATCTCTTAGATCCAACTCTTATAGAAGTAATACCAGTGTCATCATATCTAGGCTTTGATGCTTATTGCTAGGCATCTACTCTACTGCTTATATTAGTGTTTTGTTGTTATGAATGAATTGAAATTTTCCCTTACCCATATGGTATTTGGATTCAATAATCCTACTCTACCATTGGATCTGAGTTAACTTGGATTCAGATCCTTGTATGATAATTTTCTTATACCTATTATACTAGTGGTACAACTCTGTCCTAAGAGTCCAAAGGATCGATTTGCCTAGGTAATCCAAGTAAACCAATCAAACCAAGAGTACATTTCATTCTTTCTATATTTCAAAAGTTTAAGTATTATTACGGCCAGTGGATGGTCGGAGTGGCGACGGATGGCCGGAGCGGCAGCGGAAGAGAGAAAGAGAATGGTCGGGCGGCGAGGAGGCGGAGGGGCGACAAATGCTTGAGCGGTGACGTATGGTCGAGCGAGTGGCGGATGCTTGAGCGGACGAAGAGAGAGGAGGATGGGCGTCGAAATATAGAGAGAAAGAAAAGGATCGTGATGGGAGCGGCGACTAATGCTTGAGTAGCGATGGATGGCGGAGCGGCGACAAATGCTTGACGGTGAAGAGAGGGAGGATGGGCGCGAAGCGAAATCGAGAGAAAGAAAGAAAAGGGGCGACGAAAATAAAGAAACCTAAACCTACGTTAAGTTGATATGGGTTTAGGGAAAAAAATTAAGGGAAAATATAGAAAGAAATAAAATCAAAGATATTTTTAATGAAATAAAAATGAAAAAAAATATGAAAATGAATATAAATAAAATTTATTTTTCATAATTTATTTAAAGATTGTGATTTATCATATAAAAAAATAGATTTAGACCTAGTAAAAAAATCTACTTAGATTTTCGACTTTATAAAAAATTAAAAATGTAAAATCCCTCGTTGAAGGTCTTTCAAAAAACGACGGAGGAAATACACTGTTAAAGGCATGACAAGAATTTACCAAAATAAAAAAAATCGTCGTTGATGATAAAGTATCAACGACGGGACAAAATACCATTGTTAATGCATATACATTAACGACGGATATTAAATCCCGTCGCTATTGAACCATTAATAACGACGGTATTTTGATACCGTCGGTAAATTTCATCTTTAAAAGTAAGTTTTCTAGTAGTATGTTGATATATATTATTCTTGCATGTGATGCTTGTGTATGTGATACTTGTAAGTGATGCATGCGTAGTTAGTTATCACAAAATTAGGTCACTTATCATATGCCTACCGAAGTTTAATACTTACTATTATCTTGTTCAATCGTACTACATTTGCCAAAGCAAAGTGACTCGATTTACCTTGGTAAAGTACAATAGGACAATCATGATGCCGACTATTTTGTGACTTAACTTTGGGTTTGACTTAACTAAGCTCTCTCAATTAGACTGATGAACTTAGAGGCATAGCTCATACGAGACATCTACCTACATGATGAGTAGTAATTTAGAAGGGTATCTCATTCGATGGGCACTATGAACAAATAATATTGTTCATATAGATATACAAGAGTTACATTAGATGTAATTAGTATGAGTTACCTACCTAACTTATATGCATCTTGGGCGAATAGCCAAAGCTAACTCAAGATTCGGTATAATATGGATCTTATCCCACTTTGTGACCAGTGGGAAAATCATTTAGTTAAAGGCCTAATTAAATGATTGAAATATGATACATGTCTGTATTTCTGTATTGTAGATCACCATGTCGTCAAAACTAAACTTGGGTTGCCTCCCAAGAAGCGTTTTGTTTAAGGTCTTTTAGCTCAACCCTACTCCATGGTCTTAACTTGGCTCTAGAGGTTCTCTAAACCTCCACTCATCCATCTCAGAGTTGGCATCTGGTGGGTTCAACTCTACGAAAGTGTAGTGCCTAGGAAGAAAGCTCTACACTCGACATATTGAAAATGATGATCTCCTTGTCATCTTCAAGGAGATCTTGTGTGCCTTACATCTATTAATGGTCCCGCAGTCGCCAAAAAGGGTCTTCCAAAAATGATGGGGTTATGGGGATTTGGTCATGTGTCGAGGATAATAAAATCCATGTGTATCATGAAATTCTCAATGACCATAGGCACATGTGCTAGCATGTCGACAGGCTCCTTTACTAAGTCATCTCCCATATGAATACCAAGCTTCGCTAGTTGGATCTCATTCAGTCCCATCTTCAAATAGTATGCATAGGGCATCACACTTACTGATGACCCCATGTCATACAATGCTTCATCGAAGCTTTCCCCGTAAATCGAGTAGGGGTAACAAATTCACTAGGGTCCTTAAGCTATGGTGGAATTTTATCTTCAATTCCAACCTAATTTGGTAATGTTGATATCATGGCTACACACCCCTTGGTGGATATGTTCTTCTGACCCACTCTTTCACTGTATATTTTGTTGGGTTTTTCCGAGCCGCAAAAACCTCTTTATGCTATGAAACCTCGAAGCCCCCGGCCACGGATCCGTGCGAAGAAGTATTAAAACAAAACATGTATGTGCTTGTATAAAAAAACCCTAGATCTACCTTAGATCTAAGAGATAAGAACGTTACCCTCGATGCGATGCCCTTCGCAAATCCCGCTCGTCCAAAAGTCGGAACTCGAGAGTGTCAAGTGCACACTCCTCTATAGGTATCCACACAAGCAATAGGTGGAAGAAAAACACACTTGAGTGTGCTAGCACTCCTAGGGTGTCTCGGCAAGATGAGGAAGGAGAGAGCTTGAGAGGAAAAGTTCCAAGGTTGAAGATGAAGTCAATTAGCCACCAAAAATCAATACTCCATCTAATGGAGTGGCCGGCCACTTCATGGAGGGGGTTACATGCATGACCCTTGATCTCCCTCATGATGTGGCATCAATTGACAAAGTCAATGATGATGTGGAGCATCATCATTGGCCGCCCATGCCAAGTCATCACCATGACATGGCATTTGGTCAAGTCAAACTTGACCTTTCATCTTCCCTCTCAAGTCAAGTCAAACTTGACCTCTAATCTCCATTGGTTGATCAAATCTAACCACTTGACTCAAGTCAATTTAATTTAATGAATCTTTATTCATTAATTTAAATTGATTTGATGAATCAAATCTCAATTAGACTCATTCAACACTTGAATCAACTTGAGTCTAACTCAATTAGTCTAATTTGGATTACTCTTAATCCAATTTGGTTCATCCCATGAACCTAATCCTCATGGTTCATCATATGAACCTAATCTCCATCTAATTGCTCTTATGTGTGTGACCCTATAGGTTCTTGTAACGTTGGCAATGTCCCTAAACCGATTTAGGAACATAAGCAATGAGCGGTATCTAGCAACACATCATTGCTACCCAAGTTACAAGAATGTTGAGCTCCAACATCACCTTTGTGACTACTAATTGTGACTCTCACAATATGTGACAATGTCCCTCTATCCTTGACATCTAGATTGACCAATCGAGGCATAGACCGTGTCATCCTCGGTACAATCTAAATCTTGAACTCAAGTAGACTCACTCTAATCAAATGAGCTCAATATCTCATATTGACTCATTTGGGCATGCACGCCGTGGTCTCACTCTATCAAGAATATCGATGTCACCCGTCATATAGGAGGATAGATCCCATCTACATCACTCACATCCCTCGCATAATTAGTTACATACCCGATGTCGCCTTTATAGTCCACCCATTTACGGGTGGCGTTTGTGCCAAAGTATGCAATTCATTATGTAGGGAACCATGGTGACTTGGTCTAAGGACTAATAGTCATACTAATAGCCACATGAGAAAGTATATGACACTCATATAGCGATCCATGATACTTTCTCATGGCGGTTCATTCGAATACATTCTCGATGCATACCCATGTGTCAACTTGATATCTCATATCCATGACTTGTGAGATCAAGTCATCTTGTTGACCTACATGCTAGTCTCTACGCATTAACATTGTCCCTGAATGTTAATACTCGACTAGGAATGATTAAGAGTAGTGTTCTCTATATCATCTCATTATCGATTCAACCAATCGATTGATATAGATAAGAACCTACTACTCAAGGACATTATTATATTTAGTTATTTGGCACCAATACAAGTAAATATAATAACCATGCCTTAATAAATAGGAATATGATACAATAAAGTCAATGCAACAATCATCATATGATTGGCTCTAGGGCTTTCACTAACATATTTGTTAGTGTCAACCCTTAGTGTCAATCATGAGATGATTGATTAGAGATCATATGTATCATGTTTCATTAATAACAGGCAACGATTGATTATTATATTTACTTTATGTGTGTGCCAGTAAATAAATATAATAATGCCCTTAAATAGTAGGTTCTAATCTACAGTATATCAATTGGTAGAATTAATTATGAGAAGTTGTAGAGAACACTATTCTTAAACATTCCTTGTCAAGTATTAATAGACAAAGGGATATATTGATACATTGAGACTAGCATGTAGGTCAATGGATGACTTGATCTCACAAGTCATGGATATGTGATATCACATTGACACATGGGTATATATATTGGAGAATATATGTACTGAATTGACCCGCCATGAGAAAGTGTCATGGATCATTATATGAGTGTCATATACTTTCTCATGTGACTATTGGTATGAATAGTCCTTAGACCTGAAGTCACTACGGTTCCCTACATAAGGAGTTATGTACTTTGGTATCGTTTAACGTCACACCATAATAGGGTGCACTATAACAACGATTACTAGGTATGTAACGAATTATGCGGAGGGATGTGAGTGATGTAGATGAGATCTATCCCTCCCATATGACGGGAGTGATATCTTTGACCTCTTGATAGAGTATGACCACGAAATGCATGGTCATGCTCAAATTAGTCAATATGAGATATTGAGCTCATTTGTTTGAGTGAGTCTACTTGGGGATCAAGAAACATAAAGATCGATAAGGGGTTGACACAGTCTATGTCTCATTGATCGATCTAAGATATCAGAGATAGAAGGACACCATCATACATGAAAATAGTCATGGAAAGGTTATCGGATCTCGACTTTCTTGTACCTTGGGTGGCAATGATATATTGCTAGATGTCGCTCATTGCTTATGTATCTAAAATGGTTTTAAATACATTACCAATGCTATGAGAGCCTATAGGGTCACACACAAAGAACGTATTTTGGAGAAGTGTTCATCTAAGTTTGACTAAATGAATCATTATTTAATTGAATGGACTAGAATGAGTGAAACTCATTGCTTGGCCAAACTTGAGTTGGACTCAAATTGGTTTAACTTGAGATAGACTCAAGCGAAATCAATTGAAGAATATAAGCATGATTAATAATGATTAATCAAGCATGCAAATGGGAGTTTTTTGCATGCAAATGGATTAATGCATGAAATGAGATTTAATGCTTAATGCTGCATCCAAAGGCATTATTGCATGCAAATTGGATTATTGCATTAACATTGCATGAAATGTGATTTCATATGCAATTGGAATTTGCACCTCAAACGTTGCATGCATGAATGAGGTTAATGCATAAATTGGAATTTAATGCATGTAAATGTGGATTAATGCATGATAAAGGTGATTTGAGAAATCTCCTTAACGTGGAGATTAGATCTCAAGTTTTATGCTTGCATCCTAGTGTGTGCCTTGCATCCCTATTTTTCCCTTCTTCTTCTTTTGTGGAGAACCTTGGTTTTTGGTTGCTAGCACAACCAAAGGTGTTATCTCCATCTCCAAGATACGGTTCGTGTGGATACCTTAGAGATACGGTTGTCCTTATCGTATTGATATCTGACTGTGTTTGGATTAGCAGGATTGCGAAGGGTTCGCATCGAAGGTATATTTCTTATTCTAGATAAGATCTAGATTAAAGAAAATGACTTATATGTTTTGCATGGATCTCTGAAGGGATCCGGTTTATTTTTGTTTCTGCTACGGTTGTGCGAAGTATTCGCCCGTGATATTATGAATATCTTGACTCGGAATTTCCCTACAGTGGTATCAGAGCTACTTGCAAAACATATATTTCGTTATGATGATTTATATGTGATATAAATTTATATTTTTGTGTTTTCTATGAGATATAAAACATGTGCATTATGGGTACACGAATTTTAGGCTTAGTATGTTGATAAGGGGCAAAAACTGTGTTGAACACGGGACGCTCCGGAAACGAGGGTCTTGGGTTCATATTGATGGACAAAGGGCAGCAACTCAATTCAATGAGTTGAGTTGAAAATAAAATTTTGCTTCGGGGGTGCTGCCCCCTGAGGCCCTCGAAGTCTTGCCCTTGACCCCGCCCGCTAACCTGCTAGCGGGACCGCCATAGTGTTGTGGCTTATCGGCGAAGAGGCTTAAAATTCGTGTGTGTATTCATAGTAAAGTATATAAAAATTACATCATTATGAATGATAATGGCGCATGGTTATGGCCTAGGACCCAATGTGATTGTGGTTGTGTGTTGTATGTGCATGTTGTAATTCATAATATGACTTGCGTGTCGTGTCTTCATCTCTATTTTTTTTGTTGTAAAATAGACTTAGACTCGAATGTAACTCAAGTGTTCTTATTTTGTAATGTACAAAATAAAGAAATGAAAAGTCCATTGAAGGTTGAAGTTACAAGGAGGATGCCGACAACACAGGATGACCGAAGGAAGCACTTAGAGAAGATGTCATCCCTAAGCTTGAAAAGATCATAGATTCGGGCCATAACCATGTCACATTTAAAGTTATATATCTACTAAAAATAGACCTTTTAACGACGGTAATTCCCATCGTTAAAGAGTCAATTTCCGTCGTTGATGAGTTTTAACGACGGTATTAAATACGGTAGGAAGTTGTCGCTAAAAGTCCCCATCGGGAAAAGATTAACGATGGGAATAAAAGTACCGTCGTTAATAATACTTAACGACGGTATTCACTACCGTCGTTATTGATATTAACGACGGGTTTATATACCGTCGTTAATAGTAATAACGACGGTCATATGTACCGTCGTTAATAACAATAACGATGACTATTTATACCGTAGTTAATAACAATAACGACGGATACATACACCGTCATTAGTAATTTAATATCATTTAATTATTTAACGATGACTTAGCATACCATCGTTAATGGCAACGACGATCATTATATACATGTTATTTCGTCATTATTACCTTTGCACAATTCACAATATATATTAAAATCAAAACATAATATATTAAAAATCAAAACACCATATACATTAAAATATCATTCAGTAGTTCGTAACGAATGTATGTACATCATCATTAAACTTGTAAAATTAACATCCATTTACAAACATTTCTCTAAAGTCTTCATATAAGCTCCAGAAAATCTATTTCGTTGCAAATCTCCAATACCTGTAATAAATAAATGAAACAAATGAGTATCACAATAAGTTTCTAGCAAGCATAGATATGATGCAGTTATTACTTGTGAGCATTTCAACTTGCAATATGAATACATCAGAGGAAACCAATTGAAAACTCCATATGCAAATAATTTTTGTGCAATTATTGGATTACATATGGTACACAATTCAGAATGAAAGAACCAAAACATATGAAGAACACTAATCGTAAGAAATAATTTTTTTTTATTGCATGGCAGTAGTTATGTCAAGTTCCATCAAGATGAATTGGGAACAAGGAGCAGGCTTCATTTTTTTTAGCACCACCTTGCTTGTCCTAATAATAAAATTACATCATCATTATGGTATGTAAGAAAAGTAGGGTATAGTGTCTAACAATCTCGTGCTTGATGTTGACCAATAGTGAAAAGGAGCCTTCTAGGATAATTAGTAAAAGATTTCTTCCGCTAAAACCAATGGCAATTGCTCACGCCTTCAATACTAATTGCTCCAACTTGTTTAACATAGTAATGATGCTAGATGTTGATTGCAAAATCTATGGAGTCAAAAATTCCTACTTCAAAATAGAAAATGTCTTCTTGGCAGTAGTTTATAGGTATAGAGATGATTTGCAGATAATGTGATTACAATACAAACATATATATATGATTTCCTTGGCATCATAAATAAAGAAACCTAACCAAACTACAAAATTAGTACCCTAGTTGGAATGATTACATGGTAAGGAAGGGAAGTAAATTGGGATGATATGATCTGCTAATTTATATGATTATCAGATTCAATTGCATATAGATGCACAAACTTAGTTTCCACAATGAAAAAAGAATATGTTTGGCCATTCCTAAAATTTGAATTTGCCTTTGTTTATTCTCTGCCATGTTGCACTGGTACATCCTGCAAGAGGCATGAGAAATAAAACTAAAAATATATTTGTTGTATGCATCTTATATTTTATAAATTATGAAGTCATACATGAAAAATCCAAATGACAACAAATACTACTCATCGAAATTCGGATCTGAAAGGTACTATAAGGATAATGTTAATATACCTGTACATCTATGTCATCAGAATTAAGCCTCTTGTTATATGCCAGAATGAAATTATCCCTTTCTTCTTCAGGAATGAAATCTCTGAATGGTTCCCATGCTGATAACATAGGTAGATGATAAATTTCAATAATCATAGTGATATATAGATCAGAAATTAAATAAGATATAAGTTCCAGAGGCTTAAATACTTTCTCTTAGTACTCAAAGATGGCTTTTGAGAGTCCATGATCCTATAAAAAATACATTATTATGTTAGTTAAATGAAAAAAATATAAACAACACATTTAGAAGTTTAAAACACTTGTACAAAGTAAATAAATATTTATAAACCTACCTCCTCATCTTTGATAAGCAATAAGCAAAAAAAAAAAAAACAAACCTAAGTGTCCAATGGATCAATTTGTCAACGTGAAAAAGTAGATTATAATGAAGTAAACTAATAAATCAATATAGTACACTCAATAGCCTAAAAATTCTAGTGCAACCAACACAACTGCACTCCTGAAATTGGAGGATAAACAAATCCAAACAAATATGTCAACAGGTACAAAATATGAGCATATGTTGCCACCAACTTTGTTATCTCTAACGATTAGTCACTTGAAAATAATTCCCCATTGATTCCCATGTAGTCTTAAAAAGAGGAATATGAACATATAAACATGACTAAGCCTAACAATAAAGATGTACCATCAATATTTTCAGTAAGCATCCAAGTCACCTGATTGTAATAATAAAACTAACTCACAAATGCAATGCCCCTAAATAGTGGAATAAACACCATCCACAATATAGCATCAAACTTGTAAAATACCGGAAAAAAAAAATAATAATAATAATATATATTCCTCGATAATTGATAAAATATCTTATAGAATTTTTCAAAAATTTTTAGAAGTTTTTCTGGATTTAAACGGAAGTTATGGGTTCAATTGATAGGGGTTGATTAAAGCTAGGGTTGGTTCTATAGGGTAAGAACCCAAACAACATTTTAAGTCCAACCCGTTAAACAGGTCTACCCGATCCATTTTCCCCTTCGTAACGCCAAACAAAAAATCCACACGCGGTTTTACTCCGCACAGGCGTTCCTCCACCGCTTCTCCTCTTCTTCCCCGACGCTCCTTTTCCCTCTTCCTCTTCCTCCGCCGCTCGATCTGCTGCTGTGCAAGCTCACACGCTCACCTGCCACCACCACCGACGCTAGATCCTCTTCGATCGCCGGTGCTTCAAGCCAGCCGCCGACGCCCTAGGTCGCCTTCTCGAGTGGTAGCTCTCTGCTCATCGTCATGTTGCCTGCCAGCCCTACGCGCGAGCACAGCGACGACACCTTCACCGCCACCTTCGTTTTCCCCCTTGCCCAGCCGTCGGTTATCGTCGCACCTTCGCCGGAGGTCACCTTGAGGGGAGGACCATCGATGGTTGACCATCGAGAGCTCTATCAGCCGCCGCCGGATCTGGCCTTTCCCACTTGCCGGCCGGCCTCCAGACGACGCAAGCCCCAGCCATTGCAACACTCACTTCCCCATGTGTCACTCTCCTCTGCCCTCTTTCATGGTGGTTTCCGGCCAAGACCGCCACCGCCCTGTAGGCCGGCGATCTTCCCACTGGAGGCGCTGATCGAAACACCGACTATGATCTTCACCGCGAGGATTCCAGAGTTGATCATCACTATAGCTGTCTCTCGTCCATGCGACATTGCCTTGTGCTGGCCCCTTTGTCGTTGTTGGTTTTCTTCGATGGTTTTCTCGGATATGATCTGCCGGTCTCCATCGCGGACAGTCGCACCCGCCACCGCGATCAGCTGTGACCATCCTAGGCTCTCTTCATCAAGCATCGTCGGCGTAGCTTGCGGATCATCGCTCCTCCGCATGAATCATGCGCCTTGTTTATTGCGAGCTAGCCAAGGTGTGAACTCAACCCCGTCTTGCCATAGCTAATGTAAATGCGTCTCTTGTGCTCGGATCTTTGGATCAATTGTGTTTTCGATTTTGGCATGGCGATTAGGTTGTAATGTTTCTGATTTGCGGGGAAGGCATTTCTTTCGCTTGAGAAAGCTGATGGAAACATGAATAGGATTTGTTTTGGATTAGCTGTGAATGGGGGAGGCAAGGTCAGGTAAGTTGATGTTTTTGGACATTTTGGTATATGATTGTTGTCTGACTAATTTGATAGTGGTTTCATGGATGATGGTGAGCAGGGAAGAGTGTTCCGGATGGGTTGTGGAATTTGAGCAGTTGAGGTAAGGTTTAAATTGGATTGATGATACCTGTGATACATTTTGCAATTACAAGTGGAGATAGGTTGTTGTCTTTAGTTGATCTGAATTGTTCATATCATATTTTCAAATGTAGATCAAGAAAGCTATGCAAAGAAAGTTAAACTTGGGCTTTGATTAGTGAAGGATGCTTATGCAGCGTGGATAGCTAAGCGGGCTATGTAGCAGTGGGTAATTTCCTACAGTCAGGGTAGTTGTATTTCATTGATTTAGTCATTGATATGAGCATGTTAGGTGTTCATATTACCTTGACCTGTTCTTTTTATCGTATGCTTGATCCTTTAGTTGGATATTAACTCTATTCGATATCATGTTTATTTTATCATGATTAGGAGTTATACATATAGGTGATGCAAGTAACTTAGATTTGTTTAAGTTAAGTGCAAATGGTAAAGTCCTGATGACAACCTGATTGTATATTGGGCAAAAAGGTCATCCGTAGGTAGATAATGTCTTTAACCTAGGGTTAGTTCTAGTACCTTAGGTTGTATGTTACCATCGAATATGTATTGTGTAAATGGTCAGAGGAATGATACTTAGGGTATCGCTCGCCGTGGTCCCCTTGTTATAATCGACGAAGTCGACTCTCTACAGGATAGAGAGTGCGTCGATTAGATCGGTATGACTCTCCACAGGATAGAGAGTATTATGATCAGTTGAGTACGACTCTCTGCAGGATAGAGAGTGCGTTGATCTGGTTAGTGTGATTCTCTGTAGAATAGAGAGTCTATGGTGGATGTCTCTGTATGTGAGACATTGCATTCATGCATTTACATGCACGGGCGACGAGTCTCCCTTGTGGTTAAGAGGCGTCGCCGTCATCCCGCCTCCACGGTTACTCATAGGAGGAGTCACCCGTGTGAGGGCAGAGCATTGTGGTGCCGCACTCTACCACTATAGACGGTGATAGTTGGATTTGCGTGTCGTAGTCCTGTGTGTGTGGCACTCGACCACTCATGGGTAGTGACTGTCGGAGTGGCCAACAGCAGGGACCCCCATTGTGTAGCTTGTTCTTTACGCTTATATGCTACTCGATCATACTGCCCACTCGGCCACTCGAGAGTAGTGGTTGGTGTTGAGTTGGGACAGTTGTCATGCTCGAGCCACCGAGGCCCTGCGGGTCGTGGTAGCTTTAGTGAGCCGACATGACCATGCATCTTTGCATTCTTGCGATCGATGACATTTTTGCATATTGCCATATATATACATATATGCATGTATATATGTCACGCCCCGAAGGAGACCCCGCAAGACGAAAAATCCGACAGCATCTCCCCTGTACGGGTGACAATCTCAATTTACATACAAGGCCTACACGGCCACTATACATTGGTCAACACGACCGGAATCCAAACTCATATGCAGTTATATAATTTGGCCTCAGGCCATCAACCAAAATAAATGATAAACAGTTTACCATAAATCAACTTACCCCTTCTGCCATCTGGGCAGGAATACTCACCAAAATCCAATCAAACCAAAATCCGAATAAGGTCCATACGGACACCAAAAATCCAAATATAAATCAATCTCCAAACCTATACATGTCCTCTAACCAAAATATCCAAACCATAAAGCAAATATCCAAAATAAAATATTTACGACGAGTGGGGTCCCAAGTAATTGCACTCTCTGACACTTCATCCTCAAATAGATATAAATCAACGGGTGAGTTCAAAGAACTCTGTATAGTAGATATGCAAAATAAGGTATAGCTAACAATAAAAATATCATGCCCGATCTCTCACATAAATAGGGTATGCAAGCAAGAAATACAAAATGATCAGCTTACGAATCTCCTACTCGATATAGGAGCATGTGCACGACTAGAAGTAATAGAGTCGACCATATATAAACATGTATCCTGTATGCATGACAATCATATGTACATCCAAGGCATCAATACAATAATGCAGCAAACACAATACAAAATGCAATCAGTGCAAAATGCATGTCGTGCCAATGACATGGTCACCCCTGACGCCAGTCAGCCGCCTCACACGCAATGGTGAAGCCGAGTGGGTAGGGCTATGACAACTGTGCACTCTGCCATCATCTCTGAAAGTGGCCGAGTGGGCGAGATCTTGTCGAGTACACCTATCCTCCTGCCCCAAACATAGTGGGGGAGCTAAGCTCTCATCTCCCGGTGTCATAGGCCAGAGGAGGGATCCCTGCCCGCTACCACGCTGCCTCATCGCTACCCATGAGCGGACCAGCGGAGCCTGACAGAGCAATTGCACACACCCTCCTGATGTACCACTAACCCATGAGTGGCAGTGTGTGCAGGCCATGTAACTAGCTGCGGGCTCAACAATAATGGAACCCCGTCCAGCTAGCATGCAATCATGCGAAAATGGTGCATGATACTAAAGCATGTAAATCCTACTCAGAATACCTGTCCGAATGATATGTACAACCAATATGTACATATCCCTAATCCACATACTATGA
Source organism: Wurfbainia villosa (assembly GCA_025175895.1). Taxonomy (NCBI): domain Eukaryota; kingdom Viridiplantae; phylum Streptophyta; class Magnoliopsida; order Zingiberales; family Zingiberaceae; genus Wurfbainia; species Wurfbainia villosa. The sequence continues at coordinate 121,399 of JAKLTH010000289.1, forward strand.
TCCAAATCAAACAGGAAAATATAATCATATCCTATCACATGCATGTATCTAGTAGGCACCAAAAGTATACCAGGCATATAAACATGAAAAAGTTATTGTAGGCCCGGTCGTTACAATATATATATATGGATGATTGTGATTAGTATACATATATAGATACAGTCTATATATATATTCTTATTGTGATGTTGCATTTGATTGTATTATGTTTGCTGCATTTGATTGTACATCATATTCATGCATGTTTCCTTGCATATGTTATACAGTTGTGTCGGATATTGGTATGGGTTGGATAGACCATAGATACCTTGGCCTGTAGCATGAGTAGATTATGTGTTGGTATTACTCTTCCTGTTATATATATGTTTGATATATGTTCAGGTTGGATCAGAGTAGCGTAGCAGACTTCAGGTATGTCTGCATTTTATGTTATTCATTTCAGTTAGATGGTATATGCTTGTATTTATATACTATGCTGATATACCTATTGTACTTCTAGAGTATGTGTAAAATACTGAAATTAAAATATGAAATTTAATGGCCAAAATTTCGGGGAAATAATCCTAGGGATTATTTTCGGGATTTTTATGGAATTTTAGGAATTTTTCTGGATTTAAACGGACTCCGTACGAGACTTTTACGGGGATAAAATAAATAGGCTTTTGGTGGGGTCTATTTAAGGGGTTTAATACACGATGAAAACCTAATTATCTATTTCCCTTATTTTTTTTTCCCCGCCCCGCCGCGACATCACTTTCCTTCGGCAGTTTCTCTCGCGAGCCCTCTTCTCCGCGACGATCCCTTCTTCCCCGAGCCCGAGTCCTTGCGTTGACCGTTCCTCCGCAAGCGCCGGCAGACATCATCGCCTTCCCGGTGCTCCGGCTGCCGAGGGTTTGCAGAAACCACCGAGGGGGCCTTATTCGCGTCTCGTCCGCGCCTGTCGCGCGCTCCCTGAGCAGCGCCTCTTCTCCTCCGCAAGCGCCGACGACGTTGCCGCCTTCCTGCTCAGCGTCGGCCATTATTCTTATTGTCCGACCACCCGAGTCCTCGCGGCCCCTTCTCAAGCACCGCCACCGCTTGCCTTTCTCGGTGCCCAGTCGCCGACCCACCGCCGCTGGCCCGACCTCCACCGCCACACCTCGTCGCTTGGTTCCTCTGCCCTAGACGACGACGGGCCATTGTTCTCTCGGCCAGATTCTGCCCGAGGAGATCTGGGAGGAGTTTCCCAAATTCCGGTATATATAGTTTCTCACATTTCTGCTCCGGTTGTTGTTTAGGTGAAGAGGAACGGCTATGAATTTGAGGGGGGTTGCTGGCTGAGAGGGCTGTGGAGGATTGTAAATGGCTGTGAGTTATGTAGGGTTCCAATTAAGGTTAATTAGATCCCTAATTTCGTGCAAGGATTGGCTGTGAACAATCTTTGAGCCACTGTAAATTGAGTTGGGGATCTAATTTTGGGAAAGGATTGACTGTCGATGGAATTTCTAGGGCGGGTGAGCTTGATTGGTCGGTTTGGGTTGATTCGGGTGTTGATCGGTTGATTTGTATGATATTTGGAGGATATGAGATTTGGGTTTAATTGGGATATAAAGGAAATCGATTTATTTATTCGATTTGTCGGTGAATTGTATTTTTGTGTTTGACTATAGTTATTATGCTATATGTCAGTTTGATCCACGAGGCGAGTCCCGATCGTGACGATTTGGTTTCATTCTTGCGGATATATATTCAGGCGGGTATTTTGACTTAACTTTTAGATTAAGTCAAATTGATATGCTAGTAGGATAGCTTACAATAACTTTTTCATGTTTATATGCCTGGTATACTTTTGGTGCCTACTAGATACATGCATGTGATAGGATATGATTATATTTCTCTGTTTGATTTGGATCATAGTATATGGATTTGGGATATGTACATATTGATTGTACATATTATTCGGATAGATATTCTGAGTAGGATTTACATGTTTTAGTATCATGCACCATTTTCGCATGATTGCATGCTAGCTGGACGGGGTTCCATTATTGTTGAGCCCATCAGTTTGTTATACGGGCTCGCACACACCGCCACCTGCGGGTTAGTGGTACATCGAGGGTGTGTGCGCTGTTCACAGTTCCCGGGTCCGCTTCATGGGTAGCGGCGAGGCAGTGGTAGCGTGGCAGGATCCCTCCTCCGCCTATGACACCGGAGATGAGAGCTTAGCTCCCACTATGTTTGGGGCAGGAGGATAGGTGTACCGACAAAGATCCTCGCCCACTCTGGCCACCAGAGCAAAGTGATGGCAGAGTGCACAGCTTGTCATAGCCCTACCCACTCCTGGCTTCACCATCATGGGAGGCGGCCGATCAAGGCGCTGTGGGTGACCATGTCATTGGCACGACATGCATTTTGCAGACGATTGCATTTTGTATTGGTTTGCCGATTATTGTATTGATGCTGATGTGTATCATTGTCATGCATACATGTGATACATGTTTATATATGGTCGAGACTCTATTACTTAGTCGTGCACATGCTCCTATATCGTAGTAGGAGATTCGTAGTACAATCATTTTGTATTTCTTGCTTGCATACCCTATTTATGTGAGACTGTACTGGCATGATATTTTTATTGTTAGCTATACCTTACTATGCATATCTACTACACCCGCAGAGTTCTTTGAACTCACCCCGTTGATTTATATCTATTTCAGGATGAAGTCCAGAGAGTGCACACTGACACTCGTCGTAAATATTTTAATTTGGATATTTGCTTTATGGTTTGGATATTTTGGTTAGAGGACATGTATAGGTTTGGAGATTGATTTTTGTATTTGGATTTTTGGTGTCCTTATAGACCTTATTCGGATTTTGGTTTGATTGATTTTGGTGAGTATTCCTGCCCAGTTGGCAGAAGGGGTAAGTCGATTTATGGTAGACTGCTTATCCTTTATTTTGGTTGATGGCCTGAGGCCAAATTATATAACTGCGTGTGAGTTTGGATTCCGGTCGTGTTGACCGATGTATATGTTGAGAGTATGGGGAATACAATCAAAGTCCCACATTGGTAAGACATGGAAAAGATCATGTGCTTATAAGAAAAAAGATATCTCCATTGGTATGAGGCCTTTTGGGTAAAGCCCAAAAATAAAACCATGAGGGCTTAGACCCAAAGTGGACAATATCATACCATTGTGGAGATATGTGGAGCTTATAAGCACTAACAATTGGTATCAGAGTCATGGTCCATGTCAAGCCATGAACCTCGAACGAAGGAAGTTGAGCTCCCACGTCCGGATCAAGAGAACCAGACATCAGGAAGGAAGTCTAGTTGGGTCGGGGGGACCGAACAACTGGCAGGAAGTCCTGGTGGGTTGAAGATCGGACATCAAGCAGAGAAAATCCTTCGAGGAGGGATAGGCTTGAGGGGGGGCCCAATGTGGTCCTTCGTTTGAGGGGGGGATTGTTGAGAGTATGGGGAATACAATCAAAGTCCCACATTGGTAAGACATGGAAAAGATCATGTGCTTATAAGAAAAAAGATATCTCCATTGGTATGAGGCCTTTTGGGTAAAGCCCAAAAATAAAACCATGAGGGCTTAGACCCAAAGTGGACAATATCATACCATTGTGGAGATATGTGGAGCTTATAAGCACTAACAGTATAGTGGCCGTGTAGGCCTTGTATAAAAATTGGTATTGTCACCCGTACAAGGGAGATGCTGCCGGATTTTTGTCTGGCGGGGACTCCCTCGGGGCGTGACAATTTAGCTTATTGTAACGACCAGGCCCCTGTTGGCAGAATTCGGTGACCCCTATTGGTCAACGACCGTCGCCCCTGTTGGCGGAATTCGGTGACCCCTATTGGTCAACGACCGTCGCCCCTGTTGGCCCGTCGTTACTCACCTGGACTTCCCACCCCTGGAAGTGGGTTTTTGCCTTCCCCAGGATTCGAACTCTAGACCTCCAGGCTAAGTACTAAAGTTTATGAATCCTGGTAACCAAGTGATCCTGGATTAATATATTGAGAGATACTTGTAGTTTACAGGTATCTGTGTCTAGAACATTATTAGTTCGGATTAGAAGGGTTCCTATGCATCGACTTGTGGGTCGGTGGTATCTCTACCGTCAGGTGAGATGTGGACCAACAATTAAAAGGTTAAGAGATGTCTTTAGACTTTGATATACATACTTTTACTGTGAACATATCCTTACGGATGGTCGAATTGTTGGAAGTAAGGTATGATATGCTCTCGGATGCTTGCGGAAATAGTTCTGGTATAGAAGATCACATAACGAGTGATATTTTTGTTGGTATCAGTGTTGTTAAACACTATAAAAGAATTGGAATAACGTGAGTTGCGATTATAGGAGATGTTGGAGAGGATATTTATCTATCCCAGTATTTCTCCTTAAGAAGATCTGGAACTCTTTGATAAAAGAGGGATTAACCTTTGAAATTATGCATCGATTATCGATGATGAATACAGTAGTTGTTTTAAATGAATATCCTTGTTGTGGATAGATGATCTATTTAGATTAACCAAAGACACCTGTGTATACTCTAAGATTGGTTTACGACTAGAGTACTGATATTGTAGTGACATGATGTCATACGATTATCATTGTCGTTGTGATGATAAATATATATCATCAGCTTAGAGTAAAGGGGATGACGGTGTGTAGAGACGACAATTTCATACTTAGTATGAACTTTATGAGTTGTTAGACTAATTAACGATTTAGTCGTCCATGAATTTGAGAATCATGTATCTTGGACACAATTGGATCAGTTTGTGGTTGTTGGAGTTGCGTAACCTAACCACTGTTGATTGTGGTAGTTGGAGTTGCGCACTCGACCACCGTAGATGGTGGTTTGCCTTGTATGGTGTGGATAGTACTGTAGATGTGGATAGAATGTCTTAGCATTACTATACCACGGACTTGTTTGACGTAGGTGATGTTGTAAATCATTTAGTCGGAAGCTGGTGAAACCAGTTTACAAGATCTAGATGGCGGTTAACTTTTACATGAGTATTAGTTAATCCTTCCGGAGTAGATAAAAGGATGATGTACGCAGATGCGTCGTTTCAAGGATCGGAGCGAATCCGATACAGTTGCATGAGACGTATCTTATGCTTACGACAGTTAAGAAACTACGAGATAGTCTGTCATATACATGATTGGACTTTAGTAGTTATTTTCTGGATTTGTAGTTGTATGGAGCAGAAGTGCTCATTGAATTTAACAAGCTACTAGGTAGCTACAATGGAGTTGCTGGAGTGTGAACAGTTGTAACAATTGCAACAAGGGAGATTGATCGCTATAGTCTTCCATGCGCTTACAGAGTGTGTGGTAGAGTGGATTTTGAATGATTGATAGACTTCTCTTTTGAGAAGATAATTCCCCGTCTCTGAGAAGGATAGTGGATTCCGGAGTTGCAGTGTTTAAGGAGGAGTTGCTACAGAAAGCACATCATTCGAGATGGGCTATATGCCTTGGTGGTACTCAGATGTCCCGAGAGTTGAAACGTTTATACTGGTGGAACAGTATAAAGAGAGTTATAGCAGATTTTGCTGCTCGTTGTTTAGTATGCCAGTAGGTGAAGGTTGAACATTAGAAACCCGCGAGATTGCTCCAGGAAATTCCCATTTCGGAATGGAAGTGAGAGCATATCACTATTGATTGCGTTACGGGATTGCCTAGAACCCGTGAAAGACATGATGCAGAGTTGGTGCACGTCATCGGATGAGAGTTATTAGGGGTTCCGATTCTACCTCAGTCTAAGGCGACCTAGATTCCGGTGCAAATTTTTGGTCGCAAGGAGCGACAGAAGTGAGACGAAAATCATCAGACTCGTAAAGGTTGGATGATAGTATCCGACTGATGAGGAGGTTATATGAGAGCTGGAAAATAATATTCGAGCTCTATACACCACAGGGTTACTTTAGGTGCCTTACTTTTCTCGAAGAACTTGAGTTGATTAGCATGATAGTGCTCCTCGTGGTGGTTAAGTACGAAATTTGGGGACCAAATTTTTATAAGTAGGGGAGAATTTAAAATACCGGAAAAAATAATAATAATAATAATATATATTCCTCGGTAATTGATAAAATATCTTATAGAATTTTTCAGAAATTTTTAGAAATTTTTCTGGATTTAAACGGAAGTTATAGGTTCAATTGATAGGGGTTGATTAAAGCTAGGGTTGGTTCTATAGGGTAAGAACCCAAACAACATTTTAAGTCCAACCCGTTAAACAGGTCTACCCGATCCGTTTTCCCCTTCGTAACGCCAAACCAAAAATCCACATGGTTTACTCACGCAGCGTTTCTCCGCCGCTTCTCCTCTTCTTCCCCGACGCTCCTTTTCCCTCTTCCTCTTCCTCCGCCGCTCGATCTGCTGTTGCGCAAGCTCACACGCAACCATCAGCCACCGACGCTAGATCATCTTCGATCGCCGGTGCTTCAAGCTAGCCGCCGACGCCCTAGGTCGCCTTCTCGAGTGGTAGCTCTCTGCTCGTCGTCACGTTGCCTGCCAGCCCTACGCGCGAGCACAGCGACGACACCTTCACCGCCGCCTTCGTTTTCCCCCTTGCCCAGCCGTCGGTTGTCGTCGCACCTTCGTCGGAGGTCACCTTGAGGGGAGGACCATCGATGGTTGACCATCGGGAGTTCTATCAGCCGCCGCCGGATCTGGCCTTTCCCACTTGCCGGCCGGCCTCCAGACGACGCAAGCCCCAGCCATTGCAACACTCACTTCCCCATGTGTCACTCTCCTCTGCCCTCTTTCATGGTGGTTTCCGGCCAAGACCGCCGCCGCCCTGTAGGCCGGCGATCTTCCCACTGGAGGCGCTGATCGAAACACCGACTATGATCTTCACCGCGAGGATTCCAGAGTTGATCGTCACTATAGCTGTCTCTCCTCCGTGCAACATTGCCTTGTGCTGGCCCCTTTGTCGTTGTTGGTTTTCTTCGATGGTTTTCTCGGATATGATCTGCCGGTCTCCATCGCGGACAGTCGCACCCGCCACCGCGATCAGCTGTGACCACCCTAGGCAGTCTGTTGCCTCTTGTCTCTTCATCAAGCATCGTCGGCGTAGCTTGCAGATCACTGCTCCTCCGCATAAATCATGCTGCTCTTGGTTTTTGCGAGCTAGCCAAGGTGTGAACTCAACCCCGATGCTGCCATAGCTAATGTCGTCGTCTCTTGTGCTCAGATCTTTGGATCAATTGTGTTTTCGATTTTGGCATGGCGATTGGGTTGTAATGTTTCTGATTTGCAGGGAAGGCATTTCTTTCGCTTGAGCAAGCTGAGGGAAACATGAATAGGATTTGTTTTAGATTAGCTGTGAATGGGGGAGGCAAGGTCAGGTAAGTTGATGTTTTGGACATTTTGGTATATGATTGTTGTGCAGCTAATTTGATAGTGGTTTCATGGATGATGGTGAACAGGGGAAGAGTGTTCCAGATGGGTTGTGGAAGCTGAACGGTTGAGGTAAGGTTTAAATTGGATTGATGATACCTGTGATACATTTTGCAATTACAAGTGGAGATAGGTTGTTGTCTTTAGTTGATCTGAATTGTTCATATCATATTTTCAAATGTAGATCAAGAAAGCTATGCAAAGAAAGTTAAACTTGGGCTTTGATTAGTGACAGATGCTTGTACGCGTAGATAGCTAGCGGAGCTATGTAACAGGTGGGTAATTTCCTACCTGGTCCGGGTAGTTGTATTTCATTCAGATTTAGTCATTGATATGAGCATGTTAGGTGTTCATATTACCTTGACCCTGTTCTTTTTATCGTATGCTTGATCCTTTACCGTTGGATATTAACTCTATTGCTGATATCATGTTTATTTTATCATGATTAGGAGTTATACATATAGGTGATGCAAGTAACTTAGAATTTGTTTAAGTTAAGTGCAAATGGTAAAGTCCGGATGACAACCTGATTGTACATTGGGCAAAAAGGTCATCCGTAGGTAGATAATGTCTTTAACCTAGGGTTAGTTCTAGTACCCTTAGGTTGTATGTTACCATCGAACATGTATTGTGTAAATGGTCAGAGGAATGATACTTTGGGTATCGCTACGGACCGGTGGTCCTAGCTTGCGAGTACGGCTCTCTACAGGATAGAGAGTGCGTCGATTAAATCGGTATGACTCTCCACAGGATAGAGAGTATTATGATCAGTTGAGTACGACTCTCTGCAGGATAGAGAGTGCGTTGATCTGGTTAGTGTGATTCTCTGTAGAATAGAGAGTCTATGGTGGATGTCTGTATGTGAGACATTGCATTCATGCATTTACATGCACGCTGGCGACGAGGTCTCCCTTGTGGTTAAGACGGTCGCCAGTCATCCTGCCTCCACGATTACTCATAGGAGGAGTCACCCGTGTGTGGGCAGAGCATTGTGGTGCCGCACTCTACCACTATAGACGGTGATAGTTGGATTTGCGTGTCGTAGTCCTGTGTGTGTGGCACTCGACCACTCATGGGTAGTGACTGTCGGAGTGGCTAACAGCAGGGACCCCCATCGTGTAGCTTGCTCTTTACGCTTATATGCTACTCGATCATACTGCCCACTCGGCCACTCGAGAGTAGTGGTTGGTGTTGAGTTGGGACAATTGTCATGCTCGAGCCACCGAGGCCACACTGGGGTCGTGGTAGCTTTAGGGTGAGCCGACATGACCATGCATGCTGCATTGCCGACTGATGACATTTTTGCATATTGCCATATATATACATATATGCATGTATATATATATATGGATGATTGTGATTAGTATACATATATAGATACAGTCTATATATATATATGCTTATTGTTATGATGCATTTGATTGTATTATGTTTGCTGCATTTGATTGTACATTATATTCATGCATGTTTCCTTGCATATGTTATACAGTTGTGTCGGATATTTGTATGGGTTGGATAGACCATAGATACCTTGCCCTGTAGCATGAGTAGATTATGTGTTGGTATTACTCTTCCTGTTATATATATGTTTGATATATGTTCAGGTTGGATCAAAGTAGCGTAGCAGACTTCAGGTATGTCTGCATTTTATGTTATTCATTTCAGTTAGACGGTATATGCTTGTATTTATATACTATGCTGATATACCTGTTGTACTTCTAGAGTATGTCATTGAAATACATGTGATATTACATATATATACATATTTTCTATTTCCTGCTGAGTTTTACTCACCACCCCCATGGACCACAGGTTTTCTATCGTCGGGTAACATGTAGAAGACTTCGTGATGACATTGAGCACCGCCACGACATCGTCTCATCTCACCTCCGAGGCTCCCGTGTTTTGTTTTGGGCCTTCCGTCCGCCGTGTTATGTATTCGGAATTTTCATGATGTATATGTTGTATATTCAGATTTTGTCGAGGTTTGTGTTGTTGTGGTGTGTTAGCCATACCGGTATGCATGTGTGGAATTGTTGTATTATTGTAGTATGTTTCCGCTGTGTCTTGTGTAGTTTTTATTTTCATACATATATATTGTTGTTATTGTGGGCTTACGGGCCTTGTATTAACCCGAAATGTTGCCACGTCTGAGGGGAGTGTCGTCAGTTTGATTTTGGCTCAAGATGCTCTAAGGCGTGACAAAACTCCACCATGTGTGTTATAGCATTAACAAAGATGCAATCAAACGACATGCCTACATAATCAATGAGACAACCTATGAATGCACAAAACAGAAGAATCTCTTAGATCCAACTCATATAGAAGTAATACCAGTGTCATCATATCTAGGCTTTGATGCTTATTGCTAGGCATCTACTCTACTGCTTATATTAGTGTTTTGTTGTTATGAATGAATTGAAATTTTCCCTTACCCATATGGTATTTGGATTCAATAATCCTACTCTACCATTGGATCTGAGTTAACTTGGATTCAGATCCTTGTATGATAATTTTCTTATACCTATTATACTAGTGGTACAACTCTGTCCTAAGAGTCCAAAGGATCGATTTGCCTAGGTAATCCAAGTAAACCAATCAAACCAAGAGTACATTTCATTCTTTCTATATTTTAAAAGTTTAAGTATTATTACCTGACCGTGGATGGCTGGAGTGGCGACGGATGGCCGGAGCGACGACGGAAGAGAGAAAGAGAATGGTCGGAGCGACGAGGGGAGGCCAGAGGGACGACAAATGCTTGAGCGGTGACGTATGGTCGGAGTAGTGGCGGGTGCTTGAGCAGCGACCGAAGAGAGGGAGGATGGAGCGCTGTCGAAATATAGAGAGAAAGAAAAGGATCGGCGACGGGAGCCCAGAGCGGCGACTAATGCTTGAGTAGCGATGGATGGCCGGAGCGGCGACAAATGCTTGACCAGCGACAGAAGAGAGGGAGGATGGAGCGCCGACGAAATGCAGAGAGAAAGAAAAGGAGCGGCGACGAAAATAAAGAAACCTAAACCTACGTTAAGTTGATATGGGTTTAGGGGAAAAAAATTAAGGGAAAATATAAGAAAAGAAATAAAAATCAAGATATTTTTAATGAAATAAAAATGAAAAAAAGTATGAAAATGAATATAAATAAAATTTATTTTTCATAATTTATTTAAAGATTGTGATTTTTCATATAAAAAAATAGATTTAGACCTAGTAAAAAAATCGAATTAGAGTTTCGACTTTATAAAAAATTAAAAAAGTAATAACGACGAGAGAAAAATCCCCTCGTTGAAGGTCTTTCAAAAACGACGGGAGGAAATACCGTTGTTAAAGGCATGACAGTAACGACCAAAATAAAAAAAATCGTCGTTGATGATAAAGTATCAACGACGGAACAAAATACCATCGTTAATGCATATACATTAACGACGGATATTAAATCCCGTCGCTATTGAACCATTAATAACGACGGTATTTTGATACCGTCGGTAAATTTCATCTTTAAAAGTAAGTTTTCTAGTAGTATGTTGATATATATTATTCTTGCATGTGATGCTTGTGTATGTGATGCTTGTAAGTGATGCATGCGTAGTTAGTTATCACAAAATTAGGTCACTTATCATATGCCTACCGAAGTTTAATACTTACTATTACCTTGTTCAATCGTACTACATTTGCCAAAGCAAAGTGACTCGATTTACCTTGGTAAAGTACAATAGGACAATCATGATGCCGACTATTAAACTTTGGGTTTGACTTAACTAAGCTCTCTCAATTAGACTGATGAACTTAGAGGCATAGCACATACGAGACATCTACCTACATTATACAAATCTTGGGCAATTAGACAAAGCTAACTCAAGATGAGTAGTAATTTAGAAGGATATCTCATTCGATGGGCACTATGAACAAATAATATTGTTCATATAGATATACAAGAGTTACATTAGATGTAATTGGTATGAGTTACCTACCTAACTTATATGCATCTTGGGCGAATAGCCAAAGCTAACTCAAGATTCGGTATAATATGGATCTTATCCCACTTTGTGACCAGTGGGAGAATCATTTAGTTAAAGGCCTAATTAAATGATTGAAATATGATACATGTCTGTATTTCTGTATTGTAGATCACCATGTCGTTAAATACGTCAAACACACTCTCTCTGCTATCTGTCCTTGATAAGGACAAGCTCGTTGGAGCTAACTTCCTGGACTGGTACAGGAACTTGAGGATAGTCCTCAAACAAGAACACAAACTGTACGTCCTAGAGTAGTCCATTCCTGAACCACTCCCCTACGACCACTCGTGCTGACAAGGATGCTTATAAGAAGCATCAAGATGATGCATTGGATGTGTCATGCCTTATGCTTGCCACCACGAACTTTGAGCTTCAGAAGCAACATGAGAACATGGATACCTTCAGAAGCATTTAAAACGGCTATATCAGGGACAAGCAAGACACGAGCGATACAAAGTATCAAAGGCCTTGTTTCAATGCAAGATGCAAGAGGAAACTCCCATAGGAACTCATGTACTCAAGAAAATTCGGTACATTGAGAACCTACAGAGATTGGGATTTCCATTGGGCCAAGAGCTAGCCACTGACCTTGTTCTACAGTCACTGCCAAAAGGCTACAGGCAATTTGTCATGAACTATAACATGAATGAAATTGACAAACCTTTACCTGAGTTGTTGAGCATGTTACGAACTGTCGAACTCAACCTTAAGAAGGCAAATCCTGGCACCACTTTGATGGTGAACAAGAACAAAGGCAAAGGCAAGCAGAAGCCTAAAGGTAAGGGTAAGACCCTGTTGGGATGTAAACTGAAAAGTCTATCTTTTGTATGAACATCTTTATTTTTGAAATAAGAATCACATGATCATTGTTTGCATATTTATGGTTATGCATATTGTCTGATACATTACATTGTAGATAACATAGTGTGTGGTGTCACATGAGAGATCATGTTATAAGTTCCTTGTAGAGTATAAGTAGAGGCTCACAATCGAGATGGTTTTGGACAAACCATTGGTATGGTTGAAGTGTAATTTGGTATTGGTTTGTCTTGACCATAGAATTACACTAGTACACTTCGTGTGTATTGAGCAGGACCGACTTAGAGGTGATTCAATTTATTGCTGACTATATAATTGAATCAGACCTAAGATATTATGGTGTACAGGATCTTAATCCCGATATAATAATGGGCACATGTACTTAGTATTTATTTCTTTGATTTACCAATGAGCGAGATTTATAGATTAAATCGATAGGCTCGGTAAGTTGGGAAATGATATTATTTAAATAGTGTACCATTGATTATAGGAGGAAACCGTGCCCTATATATTAGGATGATGATGTCCCCTTGAGGAGCTCATAAGAATCATCATGTAAACCCTGCAGGTGGACTTGGTCCGGCATGATGATAAGGTTAAGTGGTACTACTCATAGAGTTAGATGTTGATTAATTAATCGTCAGTAAATTAATTAATTGACGGACATTCGAGATCTTAAATACGGGGAGATATTTGTACAATTAATATATGGAGCCCATATTTATTTATGGGGTTGGTGAGGTAGATCAATGATAATTCTCTAGTGGAATGGATTATCATTAATGGATCAGATTTTATGTCGGTCGGATCCATTGGGTGGCCAAGATCCAACTCCTCCTCATGGTCCCTATTGTAGCCTAATATAAATACCTGATGAAAGCCTAGATCCGACGGTGGAAAATGAAAGCCTAGATCCGACAGTGGAAAATGAAATCCTAGATCCGACGGTGGAGATTGAAAGGAGGCTTAAGCCTAGCTCTATAAAAGGAGGACTAGGGCTTGGGTGGTGCAGAAAATTGAAAAAGGATTAGGGTTTGCGACTAGGGTTTGAAGAGGCTTTGGGCGGCAACAAGTGGAGGAGCTTCTTCTCTTCCTAAGGTCTAGCCGGCGCCCAAATCTCATCCTCTTTCTCTTCTTGGTCAGCGCCCATCTCCTTTCTTCCTCAAGCTTTGGCCGGCGGAAACAAGATGTTAAATACGGGGATTTAAAAACCCTAAATTAAAAGGTCCAATAATTAAGGAAATAATTCTGGAAATTTTTCGAGATTTTTAGGGAATTTTAGAAATTTTTCTGGAATTAAACGGACTCTGTACGAGATTTTTACGGGGATAAAATAGATAGGCCTTATTTAAGGGGGGGTATTAACCTAAACCGGTAACCCTAAGTTTCTATTTTTCTATTTCCCTTTATTTCTTTTCCCGCCTCATGACCTCACTTCCCTTCTAGCTTTTCGCCGACGCCGCCTCCCTCCGACGGTTCTCTCGCGCGACCACCGCTTCTCCGTGGCGGGTTCGTCTTCGCCGACGGCGCCCTCTGATTCGCCGGCGACATCTTTCTTCCTCGAGCCAACGCTGGCCCTGACCGCGTTTCGCCGTGCTCCCGCGAGCACCGCTGCTCGACACCTCTTCTCTGCAAGCGCCGGCGAACGTTGCCGCCTTCCCGGTGCTCAGGCCCGTCGACTACTCTTCTTCGTGTCCGCAGCCACCCGAGTCCTTGCGGCCCCTCTCCCTCCGCAAGCGCCGCCACTGCTCCTCGCGCGTCGCCGTCCACCGCCGACGCCACCTCCTCTGCCCTTCTGGCCGGAGGTCGCCGGAGTAGGTAAGGGTTCTTTTTACTTTTCGTTCTTGGACGATAGTGAGTTAGGGATTTTGTGTGTCGGCCGGTTGTGTTCGGTGGGCGGGCTGTGAGGGTCGATTAGGGGGCTGTTAAATTGGGGGTTTGGGTGAGTTAGCTATGAGGTTCCGTTTAGGGATTGGCTGTGGAATTTCCTCATCCTAACTTGGATCTATGGTTTAGGCAGTGAGTGCCTTGGAGCTTAGGTTGCTCCGGTGTAAAGGGATCGGGATATGTTAGGTCGGTGGAGACCCAAGTCGAGGTATGAGCAGTTGCAAGGCTATACCGCGACTAGGTGTTTGGAGGTTAGTTAGGCTGTGGATGTTTGTAATGAGATTGATGTTTGAGGTTTGATGTGTTGTGATTGGTAATGCAGCTATTTAGATTTGGATTCGGCATGTGGATGGAATTTTTAGGGCGGGTGAGCTTGATTGGTCGATTTGGGTTGATTCCGGAGTTATTCGGTTGATCGGTATGGTTCGGAGGATATGGGATTTGGGTGATATTGTTTGATCTTGAGGATATCTTTGTAAGTGATGAATTAGGTTAATTGATTTGGAAATTGGTTTGGGTTAATTGGGTTATAAAAGAAATCGATTAATTATTCGATTTGTTGTTGAATTGTATATTTTGTGCTTGACTATAATTACGTTATATGCAGGTTTCGGTCACGAGGCAGGTCCCAAGTCGTGACGATTGATTCTTCTTCTTGCAGATATATTTTCAAAGTGTATTTTGACTTAACGTTTAGATTAAGTCAAATTGATATGCTAGTTAGGATAGCTTACAATAATTTTTCATGTTTATATTGTAGGGAATTCTTTATGGCAAATGGCATATGCGCAACGGAAAATAGGATCCCTTCCAAGTGATCCATGCGAAAGCAAACTCGTATAAAATAAATTTCTCTAAACCAAACCTATCTTATAGGAGAGGATTACCTTTGTTGCGTGCCCTTGTTAATCCCGCTTTTCCTTTCGGTTTGTTGGATCTTTAGCACGTTCAAGTGTCCGTGCCTCTATTCGTATCCACACGAGCACGCTCTTGTCTCACAAAAGGAAAACTAGAAGAGCTCTCCTTTACTTCTTGCTAGAGAAGTCCCTAAAGGAGAGGAAGAGAGGGAAAAGGAGAAAGGAAGAAGAAGACTCCTCTTCTTGCTAGCCTACACTCACAAACCCACACAACCAAAGCTTCCACCAAGCTCTCTCACAACCACAACACCAAAAACTCACTATGGCCGGCCACTCCATGGAGCCTTTTATAGGGTTGGAAAAACCCTTCCACCTCCTTCACATTCAATGCAATCCATTGCATTGAGACACACTCAAAAAGGATTTGGCTTCCTTGTTTGGCCGGCCACTTAAGGAGACAAAACCATTTTGTTTCCTTCCACCTTAACTAGCTTAGGTGGATGCTTAGGTGGCATGCTTATGTGGCATGCTTATGTGGCATTCTTATGTGGCATTCATGCATGTTGAATTAATCTTATTAATTCAATTAAGCTTATGTTATCATATTGAATTAATCTTATTAATTCAATTAAGCTTATGTTATCATATTGAATTAATCTTATTAAATCAATAAGGTAACATATTGAATTAATCTCATTAAATCAATTAGCTAAAATTCTCATTAAGCTTAAAGTCCAAAAACCATTTTGTACTTAAGCTTATTCCCATATTATTCTAGTCAAACTAGAATACTCTAATTCCTCTAATTATCATGCTCTTTGTGTGTGACCCTATAGGCTCTCATAACGTTGGCAGTGGATCTAAACTCTTTTAGATACACAAGCAATGAGCGGCATCTAGCAATACATCATTGCTACCCAAGTTCTGAGATAAGTCAAGATCCGACTAACCTTTCCGTGACTACTATAATATATGACCGTGTCCTTCTATCCTTGATATCAGATTGATCAATGAGGCATAGACCGTGTCATCCTCGATCAATCTATGTGTTTCTTGATCCCTGAGTAAACTAACTCAAACAAATGAGCTCAATATCTCATATTGACTCATTCGAGCATGACCATGCGTTTTAATAGTTCTACTCAATCAAGGGGCCCACCGATATCACTCCCGTCATATGGAAGGGATAGATCCCATCTACATCACTCACATCCCTCCGCATAATTTGTTACATACCCAGTAATCGCCTTTATGGTCCACCCTGTTACGGGTGACGTTTGACGATACCAAAGTACATAACTCCTTATGTAGGGAACCATAGTGACTGGTCTAAGGACTATTCATACCAATAGTCACATGAGAAAGTTTATGACACTCATATAACGATCCATGAAACTTTCTCATGTCGTATATATTCTCCAATATATACCCATGTGTCAACTTGATATCATATATCCATGACTTGTGAGATCAAGTCATCAATTGACCTACATGCTAGTCTTTATGTATTAATATTGCCCTTGCATATTAATACTGACTAGAACATTTAGGAAAGTGTTCTCTCTGACCTCTCATAATCAATTCCGCAATTGATGTCGTAGATAAGAACCTACTTTTCTAGGGCATTATTATATTTAAATTATGGCACAAGCAAGATGTAAATATAATAACCAATCCTTTGCCTTTATAGAATATGATACAAAATGTTCCCTATTCAACCATCACATGATTGGTTCTAGGGCTATAACTAACAATCTCCCACTAGCACTAGTACCAATCACTATGATATCTAATACCTAGTGATCTAGTGTGACCATCATGCTTCCTCTGTGCCAAAGCCTTGGTCAATGGATCTGCGATGTTAGCTTCACGACTCATATCCTCACATCTCCTCTATCGATGATCTCTCGAATGAGATGGAAGCGCCGCAGATATGTGTTTGGTCCAATGATGTGATCGAGGTTCCTTAGCTGCAATAGCCTCATTGTTGTCACAATAGAGGTCTATTGGATCTCAATGCTAGGAACTACCCCAAGTTCATCGATGAACTTGCGAGCCAAACAACCTCCTTTCTTTGCATCGGATGGCAATATACCACATTGTAGAATCAAGAAGCTGTGTCACCGCTTGAACTCTTCCACTCACAGCTCCACCATTCGTGCAAAACACGTACTCGATTGCGATCTATAGTCATCCTTGTCTGCTTTGGAAGCTTGCATCATCTTTGTAACCCTTCTGATTAGCTCCTCATTGCCTCCAAATATCGGAAATATTCTTTCGTTCTTCGTAAGTACTTAAGAATATTTTTATTGCTATCCGATGACTTTCACTGGATCTGTAGTATCTACTCGTCATGCTCAAAGCATACGAGGCGTCAGAACAGTACAAAGCATGGCGTACATGATAGACCCTATAGGCGATGCATAAGGGATCTTATCCATGCGATCTCTCTCCTCCTAGAAGAGGGACATTGAGTCTTGAAAGACTCACACCATGTGATAAAGCGAAACCCTTTCTTAGAATTTTGCATAGCAAAGCGATCTAGCACTTTATCAATGTATGTACTCGACTTAGGCCATGTAATCTTCTAGATCTATCTCTATAGATCTTGATGCCTAGAATATAAGCGACTTCACCTAAGTCCTTCATCGAGAAACAATTCCCTAACCACATCTTCACGATCGGAGTGAGGGAATATCATTTCCGATGAGAAGTATGTCATCTACATACAAGACAAGAAATACAACTGTGTTCCCACTATTTCTCTTGTAGACACAAGGCTCATCTTCATTCTTGATGAAACCAAACTCTTTGATTGCATCATCGAATCGAAGATTCCAGAGAGGCTTGCTTTAGTCCATAAATGGACCTTTGCGGTTTGCATACCTTTCCAGGGATGCTTTGGATCTTCAAAACCCTCGGGTTGTGTCATGTACACATCCTCGAGTAGCTTTCCATTCGAAGCGGTTTTGACATCCATCTGCCAGGATCTCATAATCATGGTAGGTCGCAATAGCAAGTATGATCCGAATGGATTTAAGCATCATCGTGAAAAGGTTTCTTCATAGTCAATACCATGAATTTGTTTGAATCCTTTAGCAACCAATCTACCTTTATAGGTATGCTTATTACCATCCATGTCGGTCTTTACTTTAAAGACCCACTTACACCCAATGGGTTTTACCCCTTCAGGTGGATCAACCAAAGTCCATACTTGGTTAGTGTACATGGATTCCATTTCGGATCTCATGGCCTCTAGCCATTTCTCGGAATCTGGGCTCATCATAGCTTCTTTATAGTATGTAGTCTCTTCAATATTGATAAGCAATACATCACCGCTGTCACCAAGAGAAAAGAATATCTCTCGGGTTGACGACGGATCCTATTAGATCTACGAAGAGGTTGGTCTACTTGAACAGGTGTTTGCTCCACAACTCTTTGGGCAACAAATTCCTCATCCACAACACTTTGTGGTGCCTGTTCATTTTCCATCGAAGCCTTAGTGTTATCATCATCTTGAACTTCTTCAAGATGAATTTTACTCCCACTAGTATTTCTAGAAATAAATTCTCTTTCTAGAAAGACAACATTTCTGGCAACAAACACCTTGCCAAGTGTGGGATTGTAAAAGTAATATCCCTTAGTTTCCTTGGGATATCCTACAAAATAACACTTATCTGATTTGGGTCCTAGTTTATCTGAGACTTGACGTCTAACGTAAGCTTCACAACCCCAAATCTTTATAAAAGACATTTTGGGACTCTTCCCGATCCATATCGTATATGGTGTCTTTTCTACTGCTTTTGATGGGATGCGATTAAGTGTGAAAGCGGCTGTCTCTAGAGCTAAACCCCAAAAGGAAGTAGGTAGATCAGTCTGGCTCATCATTGATCGTACCATATCTAATAGAGTACGATTTCTCCTCTCAGATACACCATTCCATTGTGGTGTTCGGGAGTGAGTTGGGATATTATCCCACACTCACCAGTGATCACGAAACTCTTGACTAAGGTATTCACCACCTCGATCCGATCAAGTAGCTTAATACACTTACCAAGTTGGTTTTGTACTTCATTCTTGAATTCTTTGAACTTTTCAAAGGATTCTGACTTATGTCTCATCAAATATAAGTAGCCAAATCTACTCATATCATCAGTGAAAGTAATAAAGTACTTATAGCCTCCTCTGGCTTCGACATTGAAAGGGCCACATACATTAGTATGTATGAGTCCTAACAAGTCCGTCGCTCTCTCGCCATGTCCACTAAATGGAGTTTTAGTCATCTTTTCTAAAAGACAAGACTGCATACCTCATATGATTCAAAATCAAATGAGTCCAATAATCCATCTTTATGGAGTTGGGATATGCGTTTTTCATTTATGTGACCTAGGCGACAGTGCCAGAGATATATCTGGTTCAAATCATTCGATTTGAACCGTTTGGTATTTACGTTATAAATTGGGTTATCTAAATCTAGAGTATAGAGACCATTCATAAGTGGTGCATTACAATAGAACATTTCATTTAAATAAATGGAACAACATTTGTCCTTTATTATAAAAGAAAAGTTTTTCTTGTCTAAATAAGATACAGAAATTATGTTCTTTGTTAATGCGGGTACATAGAAGCACTCCTCTAGTTCTAAGATAAGCCCAGTGGGCAAAGACAAAGAATATGTTCCTACTACAAAGAAGACTTTTGCGCCATTGCCTACTCGTGAGGTCCACTTCACCTTTGCCATTATTCTACTATTCCTCGCACATTAGTACAAATGTGAGATGCACATCCGGTATCTAATACCCATGTAGAAGAAATAGATAGATTAACTTCTATAACGTGTATACCTGAGGCAGAAGTCCCACTTCTCTTGTTCTTTACTTCCTCAAGGCTTCGGTGTCGATCTCACCGCAATGGAAGCGATCCCATTCCTTAGGTACTTTACCTTTACCCTTTGAAGTGGATGAATTGGCCTTGCCTTTGGCTTGGGTCTTACCCTTGCCTTTGCGCTTACCTTTGTCCTTCTTGACCATTAGTACATTACTAACTTTCTTCTTGAGATTTGGTTCAGCAGTTCTCAACATGCTGAGAATCTCAGGCAAAGGTTTATCAATTTCATTCATGTTATAATTCATGACGAATTGATTGTATGCTTGCGCGATTGCGGATAACATCAATTGCCAATTCTTGGCTCAGTGGAAAACCTAGTCTTTCAAGGTTCTCAACGTACCCAATCATTTTGAGTACGTGAGTTCCTACAGGTGTTCCTTCTTGCATCTTGCATGCAAAAAGAGCCTTAGACACTTCAAAACGCTCGTGCCTAGCTTGTCCTTGATATAGTTGTTTCAAATGCTCAACCATATCATAGGCATCCATGTTCTCATGTTGCTTCTGAAGCTCAGAGTTCATGGTGGCAAGCATAAGACATGACACATCTAATGCGTCATCTTGATGCTTCTTATAAGCATCCTTTTCAGCACGAGTGGCCGTAGGGGCGGGTATTTCAGGGGTAGACTGCTCTAGGACATATAGTTTGCGTTCTTGCTTGAGGATAATCCTCAAGTTCCTATACCAGTCAAGAAAGTTTGCTCCATTGAGCTTGTCCTTCTCAAGGACAGATCGCAAGTTGAGGGGGTGTGTCGTGTTAGATGACATGGTGATCTACAACATTAAAATGCAAAGTTAAGTATCATACCTAAATCATTTAATTAGGCCTTTAATTAAATGAGGCTCCCACTAAATTCTCATAGCTACTATTTAGCTATAAATTTATATGGGATAAAGATCCACATCATAATTCGTCTTGAGTTAGCTTTGGCTAATCGCCCAAGACGTAGTATAATTAGGTAGGCAATCTTTTGCCAATTACATCTGATGTAACTCTTTAATAGCTTTGGTTAAGTTTTAGATTAGTTTAGTGTTTATTCCTAAACCAGCTTCGGTGTGAGGCACAGGGGCCTTCTTGGATATCGAGCAACGACCACTTCTAAGACAAAGCTGATGTTCGGAAATCACACAAAACTAATGTTAACACTTATGTTCAAAGCTAATATGCCTCTACTTTCTTAACCAATTAAGAAAACACTTAATTAAGTCTTAACCAAGACTGATAGCGGGACATCACGATTGTCCACTCGCACCCTTCCAAGATAAAATGCATTGCTTTGCTTTGGCAAACCCAATAACAAATGATCGAGGAAGTAGTGAGTACCAACTTTGGTAGGCATATCGTTTAGACTTATTAAGAAATAAACACGTATCATATACATATTAGCATACATCACATATAAGCTAAACTAATCATGCATCACATACAAGCTAAACTAACATGCATCACATACATATTAAACTAACGTGTCATGGTTATGGCCCTTATTCTACAATCTTCTCAAGCCAATGAAAAGATTGATTGGTCAACCTAGGGATAGCATCTTCTCCTAAGTGCTTCCTTTTGGTTGTCTTGTGTGTTGACTTCCTCCTTGTAACCTCATCTTCCAATGGACCCTCCATCCTTGTTTTGTACATTACAAAAGGAGAAATACTCGAGTTACATTCGAGTCTAAAACTAATTTTACAACAAGAATATTAGGAGAAAGGCACGACACGCAGGCCGTATTAAGACAACACACAATCACAAACTTTTGGGACTAGGCCATAACCATACACCATGTCATTTTAACTTTTAAAAGACATTGGATATTTTATTATGTTTGAAAATTTGCTAATGCAATTATCAACTCATAATAAAATTTATCCTACTTCTATATCACATATAAAATAGAGAAAACCTATTTTTATACGATCTTTCGCAAGTGGCTCTGATACCACTGTAGGGAATTCTTTATGCCAAATGGCATATGCGCAATGGAAAATAGGATCCCTTCCAAGTGATCCATGCGAAAGCAAACTCGTATAAAATAAATTTCTCTAAACCAAACCTATCTTATAGGAGAGGATTACCTTTGTTGCGTGCCCTTGTTAATCCCGCTTTTCCTTTCGGTTTGTTGGATCTTTAGCACGTTCAAGTGTCCGTGCCTCTATACGTATCCACACGAGCACGCTCTTGTCTCACAAAAGGAAAACTAGAAGAGCTCTCCTTTACTTCTTGCTAGAGAAGTCCCTAAAGGAGAGGAAGAGAGGGAAAAGGAGAAAGGAAGAAGAAGACTCCTCTTCTTGCTAGCCTACACTCACAAACCCACACAACCAAAGCTTCCACCAAGCTCTCTCACAACCACAACACCAAAAACTCACTATGGCCGGCCACTCCATGGAGCCTTTTATAGGGTTGGAAAAACCCTTCCACCTCCTTCACATTCAATGCAATCCATTGCATTGAGACACACTCAAAAAGGATTTGGCTTCCTTGTTTGGCCGGCCACTTAAGGAGACAAAACCATTTTGTTTCCTTCCACCTTAACTAGCTTAGGTGGATGCTTAGGTGGCATGCTTATGTGGCATTCTTATGTGGCATTCATGCATGTTGAATTAATCTTATTAATTCAATTAAGCTTATGTTATCATATTGAATTAATCTTATTAATTCAATTAAGCTTATGTTATCATATTGAATTAATCTTATTAAATCAATAAGGTAACATATTGAATTAATCTCATTAAATCAATTAGCTAAAATTCTCATTAAGCTTAAAGTCCAAAAACCATTTTGTACTTAAGCTTATTCCCATATTATTCTAGTCAAACTAGAATACTCTAATTCCTCTAATTATCATGCTCTTTGTGTGTGACCCTATAGGCTCTCATAACGCGTTGGCGGTGGATCTAAACTCTTTTAGATACACAAGCGATGCTGACATCTAGCAATACATCATTGCTACCCAAGTTACTGAGATAAGTCAAGATCCGACTAACCTTTCCGTGACTACTATAATATATGACCGTGTCCTTCTATCCTTGATATCGATTGATCAATGAGGCATAGACCGTGTCATCCTCGATCAATCTATGTGTTTCTTGATCCTGAGTAAACTAACTCAAACAAATGAGCTCAATATCTCATATTGACTCATTCGAGCATGGCCATGCGTTTTAGTAGTTCTACTCAATCAAGGGGCCCACCGATATCACTCCGTCATATGGAAGGGATAGATCCCATCTACATCACTCACATCCCTCCGCATAATTTGTTACATACCGATGTCGCCTTTATGGTCCACCTATTACGGGTGACGTTTGTGATACCAAAGTACATAACTCCTTATGTAGGGAACCATAGTGACTTGGTCTAAGGACTATTCATACCAATAGTCACATGAGAAAGTTTATGACACTCATATACGATCCATGAAACTTTCTCATGTGGTCGATTCGATATATTCTCCAATATATACCCATGTGTCAACTTGATATCATATATCCATGACTTGTGAGATCAAGTCATCAATTGACCTACATGCTAGTCTTTATGTATTAATATTGCCCTTGCATATTAATACTCGACTAGAACATTTAGGAAAGTGTTCTCTCTGACCTCTCATAATCAATTACGCCAATTGATGTCGTAGATAAGAACCTACTTTTCTAGGGCATTATTATATTTAAATTAGTGCACAAGCAAGATGTAAATATAATAACCAATCCTTTGCCTTTATAGAATATGATACAAAATGTTCCCTATTCAACCATCACATGATTGGTTCTAGGGCTATAACTAACATATATGCCTAGTATGTTTTTGGTGCCTACTAGATACATGCATGTGATAGGATATGATTATATTTACCTGTTTGATTTGGATCATAGTATGTGGATTAGGGATATGTACATATTGGTTGTACATATCATTCGGATAGGTATATTATGAGTAGGATTTACATGCTTTAGTATCATGCACCATTTTCGCATGATTGCATGCTAGACGGGTTCCATTATTGTTGAGCAGACTAGTTACATGGCCTGCACACACGCCACTCATGGGTTAGTGGTACATCGGAGGTGTGTGGATTGTGTGCAGCTCATTGTCTACCGTCCGCTCATGGGTAGCGATGAGGCGCGTGGTAGCGGCGAGATCCCTCCTCCGGCCTATGACACCGTGAGAGATGAGAGCTTAGCTCCCCACTATGTTTGGGGCGAGGAGGATAGGTGTACTCGAGACATCCTGTCCACTCGGTCCACTCAGAAGCGATGATGGCGAGTGCAGTTGTCATAGCCCTACCCACTCGGCTTCACCATTGCATGTGAGGCGGTGGCGTCGAGGTGACCATGTCATTGTACGACATGCATTTTGCCTCTTGATTGCATTTTGTATTGTGTTTCTTTGCATTATTGTATTGATGCCTTGGATGTGCATATGATTGTCATGCATCTGGATACATGTTTATATATGGTCGGACTCTATTACTTCTAATCGTGCACATGCTCCTATATCGTAGTAGGAGATTGGTAAGTCTGATCATTTTGTATTTCTTGCTTGCATACCCTATTTATGTGAGTATCTTGGCATGATATTTTTATTGTTAGCTATACGATTTTGCATATCTACTATACCCATGAGTTCTTTGAACTCACCCCGTTGGTTTATATCTATTTGGGATGAAGTCAGAGAGTGTTGAGGATCCCCCACTCGTCGTAGATGTTTTATTTTTGGATATTTGCTTTATGGTTTGGATATTTTGGTTAGAAGACATGTATAAGTTTTGGAGATTGATTTGTATTTGGATTTTGGTGTCCTTGTGGATCTTATTCGGATTTTTGTTTGATTGGATTTTTGTTGGTTATTCCTGCCCAGATGGCAGAAGGGGTAGGTTTAATTATGATATTCTTTTGTGTATATCATTTGATTGTTGGCCTGAGGCCTGATTTATATAACTGCGTGTGAGTTTGGATTCCGGTCGTGTTAACCGATGTATAGTGGCCGTGTAGGCCTTGTATGTAAAATTTGGATTGTCACCCGTACAGGGGAGATGCTGCCGGATTTTCGTCTGGTGGGGTCTCCTTCGGGGCGTGACAATTTATTTGGTATCAGAGCGCCTAGGTTTTCGAGTTCCTAGGGGTTTTTGGATTTTTCGGAGTTCGCCATGTATTGGCAGGTTTTGCGAGGTAATTTGGAAATTTTGGATTGTTATGGATTTCCGACGATTTTATGTTTCGGAAATTCGAGGATTTTGACGAGATTAATATGGGGTTTTGGCGGCTACTGGACCTCTCCTGACGGTTAAATAGGTATGATGATAAATTTGATATATTTTTATTTATGGTAATATCTGTATTCATTTAACAGATATGAGACGAGGTGGGCGTACTGCGTAGGAGGCGTGGTGTGGGGCAGCCACGCCAGAGGACGAGATCTTTGGTGAGTGACTTGCTTGCGGAGAGATCTACCGAGGGTGAGCATATAGATCGCGATTCGAGTGCTGCGGGAGTAGTGGATCCTCTCCTCGGCGGATCCTCCTCAGATACCTTCTTTGGGGCATCCGATGTACCAGAGACCTTTGCTACACATCGAACTCCGCCACTTGATGGGACCTTCTACCACAGACCAGGCCCGGTGGGTGGGCGTCGACCCTCACTCAAGATCGGCCCCTACTTATCCTATCGATGTAGGCTGCGACGAGCTCTTCGGGATTGGCTAAGTCGATGAAGAGCCGGTTCACTTTATTCAACGGAGAGACTGATCCGATCGTGGCTCAGTCTTGGATCGAGACGATGGAGCGTACCTTCTACTATAGTGCCGCTCTCGAGTGGGAGAAGCGAGTTAGCGGCCTTCCATTTACGGCCGAGGCCGAGATGCAGTGGGATATGCGCTATTCGATTATTAGCGGCGAGTTACATGGCGAAATTTAGAGAGGCTTTTGAGAGTCGATGTTCCGGGCATATCAGATGATGAGACGTCAGGATTTTATGAGTCTAAGACAGAATAATCGCTCAGTGATGGAGTATAATACAGAATTTAATCGGTTAGCCAGGTTTTGCCCAGAGTTAGTTGCTGAGGATAGGTCACGGATGATGCACGGTTTATGCAGGGTGGACCGGATGGGCATCTGAGTTAGGATGGCAGGATTTGTTAGTTCTTCATACCGATAGGCGTTGGATCGAGCTTTGTTGATCGAGTCGGCTCGGCTCAGAGGGTCAATGCATGGAAGAGGAAGCGGTGAAGATCTACAGGTCGGACCCATCGACCCAGACTCACGGACATCGGCCAGAGTGGCCGCGATCAACCGGTCGAGTCATTACAGGGCATCTAGCCGGCCTCGAAATCGGGGCGATCTTGGTGAGGGCCCTCGCGGTCTTTTGAGAGCCGAGACCGCCCATTGGCGACACCTACTGTACTCGTTGTGGATCGAAAGAGCATATCATCTCAGCCTGCACCTTGGGACAGCCAGTTTGCTATTATTGCAAGCTGCCTGGACACATGAGCCGAGATTGTTCGTTGAAGGCTCAGCATGTGGCTTCCGGGGTTTCTATTCAGGGAGGACCGTTGCGTCGATGCAGGACTCGAGAGAGGGCGAGCGGCCGGACCGCAACGCGCAGAGGCAGCTCCCCCTGCGAGGAGTCGCTATGGCATTCATGGAGCGAGTACACGATGCCGCACGGTGTCACAGGTTGATTCGGGCCAGACCGCGATCGATGCGGCCTCAGTGCATCGGTAAGATACCATTCGCAGGCCACTTATTCTGATATCACCGCACTTCGCCACTAGTTGAGATCACCCGAACCGCCGTCTGATACGATCGCCGCAGATTATACCAGCCTTCCTATCAGCCTTCGTACCAGTCTTCGTATCAGTCTCAGGCTCAGGCACATCCACCTTTGGCAGTGATACCACCTCCACCGCCACCGGAGACTGGGCGGATTCATGCGATTACCAGAGAGGATGCGCAGCGAGCCAACGAATCCGTATTTCGCGGTACGGTTTCACTTTATGCATTTTCAGCTATTATGCTAGTTGATACTGGTAGTTCGCATTCGTTTATTTCTCGTACTTTTATGAGAGAGATTGGTAGATTACCGGCTAGTAGATCACAGAGATTAGTCGTCTCCCTACCATCTGGCAATACATTGGATGTTACCCAGGAGGTCCGAGGTTGTCCTTTAGATTTTGGTAACATCATTCTTACGGTAGATTTATTGGTACTGGATATGGTCGAGTTCGATATTATTCTTGGCATGGATTGGCTGTCAGCATATCATGCCACAGTGGATTGTCAGACGAGGGTGGTCACATTCAGACCTCCGAACCAACCCTCGTGGGATTTTACTGGCATCCGGGACGACGGTATAGCGACCATTTCTGCGATTCAGGCTCAGAAGCTTTTATTGCACGGTTGCCAGGGTTTTCTATTATCTATGATCAATGTAGAAGACAGTAGTGACTCTCAGATCGCGGACATCCCTATTGTCTGAGAGTATTCAGATGTCTTTCGGAGGAGTTCCAGATGCCTCCCGAAGGCAAGTGGAGTTCATGATTGAGTTAATACAGGGACGGTGCCAGCATCAGCTCCTTATCGTATGGCCAGAGAGTTGGATGAGTTAAAGGTTCAGGCTCGGGAACTTTTGGATGAGGTTTTATTCGCCTAGTGCATCACCAGGGTTCTCGGTTCTCTTCGTGAAGAAGAAAGATGGTTCGATGAGGCGTGCATCGACTACGAGCAATTGAACGCCGTCACTATCAAGAATAAATATCCCCCGCGTATTGAGGACTTGTTTGATCGGCTCAGGTACATCAGTCTATTCTAAGATTGATCTGCGGTGGATATCATCAATTAAGGGTTAGAGATTGACATTAAGACAAATGTCCGTACGGATATGGACATTATGAGTTTTTGGTAATGCCATTTGGGCTTACCAATGCTCAGTATTCATGGACTTAATGAACCGTGAATTTATGGATTTTCTAGATCGGTTCGTCATTGTTTTTATCGATGACATTCTGGTTTATTCTCGTTCCGAGGAGGAACACGCGCAGCATCTTCGACTTGTTCTAGATAGGCTCAGAGCGGCTATATCGAGTTCAATAAATGCGCGTTTTGGTTACACTCAGTCGGTTTTCTGGGACATGTGGTTTCGAGTAGAGGTATTTCAGTTGACCCCCAGAAGATCGAGGCTGTCACTAGTTGAGAGCAGCCGAAATCATTTCAGGAGGTTCGCAGTTTCCTAGGCTTGGCCGGGTATTAAAGACGGTTCGTTGAGGGTTTCTCGAGCATTTCTATGCCATTGAACTGTGAAGGGCGTGAAGTTCACGTGGACAGAGGCGTGCGAGACTAGTTTTCAGGAGTTGAAAAGGAGATTGGTGTTAGCACCAATTCTGGTATTGCCATCAGGGGACGACGGTTTCGTTCTTTATACAGATGCGTCTCTACAGGGTTTAGGCGCAGTATTGATGCAGCACGGCAGGGTAGTTTCTTATGCTTCTCGCCAGTTGAAGGATCATGAGAAAAACTACCCAGTTCATGATTTAGAGTTTGCCGCTATTATCTATGCCTTGAAGATTTGGAGGCATCATTTATATGGTATTACGTTTGAGATTCTTACTGATCATAAGAGTCTCAAATATCTGCATTACGAAGGAACTCAATCTCCGACAGAGGAGATGGATGGAGTTCCTGAAGGATTATGACTGTACCATCAGCTACCATCCAGGAAAAGCCAATGTGGTTGCCGATGCACTTAGCCGGAAGTCCCGAGGGACTTTAGCTTCTTTCCAAGTTTTGGTCACGGATTTGATTCAGGGTTTCTCTGAGTTGAGCTTAGAGGAGCAGGGACCTGTTAGTGAAAGCCCTAGAGCCAATCATGTGATGATTGTTGTATGGACTTTATTGTATCATATTCCTATTTATAAAGGCATGGTTATTATATTTACTTGTATTGGTGTCAAATAACTAAATATAATAATGTCCTTGAGTAGTAGGTTCTTATCTATATCAATCGATTGGTTGAATCGATAATGAGATGATATAGAGAACACTACTCTTAATCATTCCTAGTCGAGTACTAACATTCAGGGACAATGTTAATGTGTAGAGACTAGCATGTAGGTCAACAAGATGACTTGATCTCACAAGTCATGGATATGAGATATCAAGTTGACACATGGGTATGCATTGGAGAATGTATACTGAATGACCCACCATGAGAAAGTATCATGGATCGTTATATGAGTGTCATATACTTTCTCATGTGGCTATTAGTATGACTATTAGTCCTTAGACCTGAAGTCACCGTCAAACGTCACCCGTAAATGGGTGGACTATAAAGGCGATTACTGGGTATGTAACAAATTATGCGGAGGGATGTGAGTGATGTAGATGGGATCTATCCCTCCTATATGACGGGGGTGACATCGATATTCTTGATAGAGTGAGACCACGAAGTGCATGGTCATGCCCAAATGAGTCAATATGAGATATTGAGCTCATTTGATTAGAGTGAGTCTACTTGGAGATCTAGATTTAGATTGTACCGAGGATGACACGGTCTATGCCTCGATTGGTCAATCTAGATGTCAAGGATAGAGGGACATTGTCACATATTGTGAGAGTCACAATTAGTAGTCACAAAGGTGATGTTGGAGCTCAACATTCTTGTAACTTGGGTAGCAATGATGTGTTGCTAGATACCGCTCATTGCTTATGTTCCTAAATCGGTTTAGGGACATTGCCAACGCGTTACAAGAACCTATAGTCACACACATAAGAGCAATTAGATGGAGATTAGGTTCATATGATGAACCATGAGGATTAGGTTCATGGGATGAACCAAATTGGATTAAGAGTAATCCAAATTAGACTAATTGAGTTAGACTCAAGTTGATTCAAGTGTTGAATGAGTCTAATTTATATTTGATTCATTAAATCAATTTAAATTAATGAATAGAGATTCATTAAATTAAATTGACTTGAGTCAAGTGGTTAGATTTGATCAACCATGGGAGATTATAGGTCAAGTTTGACTTGACTTGAGAGGGAAGATGAAAGGTCAAGTTTGACTTGACCAAATGCCATGTCATGATGATGACTTGGCATGGCCGGCCAATGATGATGCTCCACATCATCATTGACTTTGTCAATTGGTGCCACATCATGAGGGAGACCAAGGGTCATGGGAGTTACATGCATGCATGTAACCTCCTCTCCATGAAGTGGCCAACCACTTATTCCATTAGATGGAATTGATTTTGTGAGTTACACAACTTCATCTTCTTCCTTGGAACACCCTCTCAAGCTCTCCCAACCTCCTTGGCCGAAATTCCTAAAGGGTGCTAGCACACTCTAAGGTATTTTTCTCCACCTATTGCTTGTGTGGATACCAATAGAGGAGTGTGCACTTGACACTCTCGAGTTCCGGCGAACCTTTTGGACGAGCGGGATTTGCGAAGGGCATCGCATCGAGGGTAACTTCTTATCATGTAGATCTAGAGTAGATCTAAAGGTATTAAACACATACATGTTAGTTTTATATTTTATACTTCGCACGGATCCGTGGCCGGGGCTTCCGAGGTTTCCGCAACGCAAAAAGCGGTTTTTGTGGCTCGGAAAAACCCAACAGTGGTATCAGAGCCACGTGCGAAGCATGTATGTGTTTCGTTTTTGTAGTTTTTATATTAGATATAAAAATTATAGATTTATATGTTTCTGTAAATTTTCTTATTTTATAGAATTTTTGGGTATTTTTCTCGTAGAGTCGAAGCAACGAGTGTTGGGACACTCGTAGGCTTCAACCATCGAGAAAAACTCTCCGAATCGGCGAGTTCTCGCTTTAGGTTTTTGGGACAGTGACTTAAGTCGCTGTAAGATCATTGTAGGGACACTCGCGAAGCTTATTTTGCGAGTAGGGGCACTGCCCCTATCCCCGAAAGGGGCCATGTCCCGCGATCGCGCCCGGAAACCGCTTAGCGGGACCGTTACGGAGAGTTGACTCATAAATTCGAAATAAATTAGGAAAAATTATAGAAATTTCTGTAAAAATACATAATTTAGAATTATGTATAATTCTGTGATTGTCATGGCCCAATAACCCAATTGGATTGGATTAAGTGTGTTGTAATTCATAATACACTGCGTCGTTTTGTAGTTGTGCGCGTGTTGTAAAGTGTTTTGCGACCTGCGCGTCGCACCTATTCTTTTAATATTCTAGTTGTAAATAGTTTTAGACTCGAATGTAACTCGAGTTTCGTATTTGTAATGTACAAAAATGGAGCGGTGGAAAGTCCACTTGAAGGCGAGCTTACGAGAAGGGTGACGACGACACATGGCGGTCAAAGGAAGCGCTTGGAGAAGCTGCTAGCCTTAGGTAGACCGTCCGATCTTCTCATTGGCTTGAGAAGATCGTAGTAGGGCCATGACTATATCACATTTAATTATATATATATATATGTTGATATATATATATATATATTTAATTGATTTTTGCTTGTATGTATGTGATGCATGCTAGTAGAATAATTAATGTATGTATATGATGCATGCTAGGTTAATTTTCTTGTATGTATATGATGCATGCTAGAATAATTAATGTATGTATATGATGCATGCTAATATAGGATAATAAAGGCCTAAATGCGTATAAGATACACATTACGATTAGATTAGATCATAATCGAATCAACTCAAAAATGCCTACCGAGCCTTGATACCCATCACTACCTCGATCATTTGTCGTTGTTGAATCTGCCAAAGCAGAGAAACACATATTATCTTGGTAGGGTGCGGAGGGACAATCTTGGTCCCGCCTATCACGACTCGGGTTAGAGTAAGCTCAATTAGATTGAGCAAAACTAGTTAACTCAATTGGATCGAGTAGAACTATAGGCATATTCCAATCGTTGGAAAGATAGGTTAAGATCGCATTTACACTAAATCTTGGGCGATTTAGCCAAAGCTAACTCAAGGTCTTTTGTAAATGTGGGTCTTAATCCTATAAACAAGAGTTGCATAGAGATGTAATCGGTAATGTGTTACCCACCGATCGTACTAAGTCTTTGGCGATTTAGCCAAAGCTAACTCAAGGCTTAGTATGATGTGGATCTTGTCATAAGAATTATAGCTAGTTTGTATGAATCTAGTAAAAGTGGTTTGACCACATCCATAACTCGATTCTACAAAATTCCTATAATTTAGTGGGAGCATCATTTGATTAAAGGCCTAATTAAATGATAAAAGGAATATGATATTAATCCTCTGCATTGTATGTTGTAGATTACTATGTCAACAAACACGAACACTCTCTCTCTGCGATCTGTCCTTGAGAAGGACAAGCTCAATGGAGCAAATTTCCTGGACTGGTACAGGAACCTGAGAATTGTTCTCACCCAAGAAAGGAAGTTGTACGTCCTGGAGCAGCCCATTCGGAGGCACCTCCACGCCAATGCCTCACGAGCTGACAAAGATGCTTACAAGAAGCATCAAGATGATGCATTAGATGTGTCATGTCTAATGCTCGTGACCATGAACTCTGAGCTTCAGAAGCAACACGAGTTCATGAATGCTTATGATATGGTTGGACATCTTCGTCAACTATATCAAGGACAAGCTAGGCATGAGAGATATGAAGTCTCTAAGGCATTATTTGGGTCCAAAATGCAAGACGGGACTCCCGTAGGTACATATGTACTCAAAATGATTGGGTACGTAGAAAACCTACAAAGGCTGGGATTCCCACTTGGCCAAGAGTTGGCCACTGACCTAATCTTGCAATCTTTGCCAAGAGCCTTCGATCAATTTGTCATGAATTATAACATGAATGAAATTGATAAGCCATTGCCTGAAATGCTCAGCATGTTGAGAACTGCAGAGCTTAACCTTAAGAAGGGTAAATCTGACACCATTTTGATGGTGCAGAAAAAGAAAGGCAAGGGCAAGCCTAAAGGTAAGGGAAAATCCCAAGCCAAGGGCAAAGGCAAAGAACTTAAACCCAAAGGAGGGGTAGCCAAGGAAGGGGCTTGCTTCTTCTGCAAGGAAGCAGGACACTGGAAGCGTAACTGCAAGGCATACCTGGAAGATCTTAAGAAGAAGAGAAGTGAGACTTCTACTTCAGATATAAATGTTATAGAAGTCAATCTATCTATTTCTTCATCTTGGGTATTAGATACCGGATGTGCATCTCACATTTGTACCAATGTGTAGGGGCTGAGAAATAGCAGGGCATTGACAAAGGGCGAGGTGGACCTACGAGTAGGCAATGGAGCAAGGGTTGCTGCTGTTGCTGTAGGAACTTATGATCTATCTCTGCCCTCTGGGCTTGTATTAGAATTAGATGAATGTTGTTATGTGCCTGCCTTAACCAAGAACATCATTTCAGTTTCTTGTTTGGACAAGAAAGGATTTTCATTTATAATAAAGAACAAATGTTGTTCAATTTATTTAAATGATATGTTCTATTGTAGTGCACCTCTAATGAACGGACTCTACTTTCTAGACTTAGAGAGCCCTATCTATAACATAAGTACCAAGAGGTTCAAGTCAAATGAGTTGAACCAAACTTATCTTTGGCATTGTCGCTTAGGTCACATAAATGAGAGTCGCTTATCTCAGCTCCATAAGGATGGGCTGCTAGACTCATTTGATTTTGAATCATATGAGACATGCGAGTCTTGCCTTTTAGGTAAGATGACCAAGACTCCCTTTAGTGGACATAGCGAAAGTGCAACAGATTTGTTAGGACTTATACATAGTGATGTATGTGGTCCTTTCAATATTGCTGCTAGAGGTGGTTACAGGTACTTCATTACATTTACTGATGACTTCAGTAGATATGGTTATGTGTATCTTATGACACATAAATCTGAATCCTTTGAAAAGTTCAAAGAATTCAAGAATGAAGTACAAAAATAGATTGGCAAGAGTATTAAGATACTTCGATCAGATCGAGGTGGTGAATACCTTAGCCATGAGTTTCGTGACTATCTAGCTGAGTGTGGGATTCTATCCCAACTCACTCCTCCTGGAACACCACAGTGGAATGGTGTATCCGAAAGGAGGAATCGTACCCTATTGGATATGGTACGATCTATGATGAGTCACACAGATCTTCCTATATCCTTTTGGGGATATGCTCTGGACACAGCAGCCTTTACCCTTAACCGTGTACCATCCAAGGCTATGGTAAAGACACCATATACGATATATGAACAGGAAAAATCCCAAGATGTCTTTTATGAGGATTTGGGGTTGTGAGGCTTACGCTCGACGCCAAGTCTCGCATAAACTGGGACCCAAATCCGAGAGGTGCTATTTTGTTGGATATCCCAAGGATACAAAGGGATATTACTTCTACATTCCCAGTCAGCACAAAGTGTTTGTGGCAAAGACTGGGGTTTTTCTAGAAAGGGATTTTGTTTCTAGAAAAACTAGTGGGAGTACCTTCGATCTTGAAGAAATTCAAGATAAGGACCATAGCACTAAGGCCTTGATGGAGGTTGAACAGGAACCACAAAGTGTTGTGGGTGATGAGGTTGTTGCATAAAGAGTTGTGGAACAACCACCTGTTCAAGTAGACCTACCTCTTCGCAGGTCTGATAGGGTACGTCGTCAGCCTAAGAGATACTCATTTCTCTTGTCTGACCATGATGACGTTATGCTCATTGAGAATGAGCCTACCTCCTATCAGGAAGCTGTGATGAGCCCAGATTCTGAGAAATGGCTAGACGCCATGAGATCCGAGATGGAATCCATGTACACTAACCAAGTATGGACTTTGGTTGATCCACCTGAAGGGGTCAAACCCATTGGGTGTAAGTGGGTCTTTAGGAGAAAGACTGACATGGATGGACTTACGCATACCTATAAGGGCCGATTGGTGGCTAAAGGTTTCAAGCAAATTCATGGTATTGACTATGATGAAACCTTTTCTCCAGTGGCGATGTTTAAGTCCATTCGGATCTTGCTTGCTATTGCAGCATACCACGATTATGAGATCTGGCTCTCATAACGTTGGCAGTGGATCTAAACTCTTTTAGATACACAAGCAATGAGCGGCATCTAGCAATACATCATTGCTACCCAAGTTACGAGATAAGTCAAGATCCGACTAACCTTTCCGTGACTACTATAATATATGACCGTGTCCTTCTATCCTTGATATCAGATTGATCAATGAGGCATAGACCGTGTCATCCTCGATCAATCTATGTGTTTCTTGATCCCTGAGTAAACTAACTCAAACAAATGAGCTCAATATCTCATATTGACTCATTCGAGCATGGCCATGCGTTTTAGTAGTTCTACTCAATCAAGGGGCCCACCGATATCACTCCCGTCATATGGAAGGGATAGATCCCATCTACATCACTCACATCCCTCCGCATAATTTGTTACATACCCAGTAATCGCCTTTATGGTCCACCCTGTTACGGGTGACGTTTGACGATACCAAAGTACATAACTCCTTATGTAGGGAACCATAGTGACTTCAGGTCTAAGGACTATTCATACCAATAGTCACATGAGAAAGTTTATGACACTCATATAACGATCCATGAAACTTTCTCATGGCGGGTCAGTTCAGTATATATTCTCTAATATATACCCATGTGTCAACTTGATATCATATATCCATGACTTGTGAGATCAAGTCATCCATTGACCTACATGCTAGTCTTTATGTATTAATATTGCCCTTGCATATTAATACTCGACTAGAACATTTAGGAAAGTGTTCTCTCTGACCTCTCATAATCAATTCACAATTGATGTGTCTTTGTAGATAAGAACCTACTTTTCTAGGGCATTATTATATTTAAATTAGCTGGCACAAGCAAGATGTAAATATAATAACCAATCCTTTGCCTTTATAGAATATGATACAAAATGTTCCCTATTCAACCATCACATGATTGGTTCTAGGGCTATAACTAACATATATGCCTAGTATGTTTTTGGTGCCTACTAGATACATGCATGTGATAGGATATGATTATATTTACCTGTTTGATTTGGATCATAGTATGTGGATTAGGGATATGTACATATTGGTTGTACATATCATTCGGATAGGTATATTATGAGTAGGATTTACATGCTTTAGTATCATGCACCATTTTCGCATGATTGCATGCTGGACGGAGTTCCATTATTGTTGAGCCCGCAGCTAGTTACATGGCCTGCACACACTGCCACTCATGGGTTAGTGGTACATCAGGAGGGTGTGTGCAGTTGCTCTGTCAGGCTCCGCTGGTCCGCTCATGGGTAGCGATGAGGCAGCGTGGTAGCGGGCAGGGATCCCTCCTCCGCCTATGACACTGTGAGATGAGCTTAGCTCCCCCACTATGTTTGGGGCAGGAGGATAGGTGTACTCCGACAGCATCCTGTCCACTCGGTCACTCAGGAGCAGTGATGGCAGAGTGCACAGTTGTCATAGCCCTACCCACTCGGCTTCACCATTGCATGTGAGGCGGCTGACTGGCGTCAGGGGTGACCATGTCATTGGCACGACATGCATTTTGCACTGATGATTTTGTATGGTTTGCATTATTGTATTGTATTGATGCCTTGATGTGCATATGATTGTCATGCATACAGGATACATGTTTATATATGGTCAGGACTCTATTACTTCTAGTCAGGCACATGCTCTTATATCAGGGTAGGAGATTCAGGTAAGTACAGTCATTTTGTATTTCTTGCTTACATACCCTATTTATGTGAGATCGGCATGATATTTTTATTGTTAGCTATACCTGATTTTGCATATCTACTATACCCGCAGAGTTCTTTGAACTCACCCCGTTGGTTTATATCTATTTCAGGATGAAGCTGTCAGGAGAGTGCAGCTGCCGGATCCCCCACTCGTCGTAGATGTTTTATTTTTGGATATTTGCTTTATGGTTTGGATATTTTGGTTAGAAGACATGTATAAGTTTTGGAGATTGATTTGTATTTGGATTTTGGTGTCCTTGTGGATCTTATTCGGATTTTTGTTTGATTGGATTTTTGTTGGTTATTCCTGCCCAGATGGCAGAAGGGGTAGGTTTAATTATGATATTCTTTTGTGTATATCATTTGATTGTTGGCCTGAGGCCTGATTTATATAACTGCGTGTGAGTTTGGATTGTGTTACTTAGATGTATAGTGGCCGTGGTGTAGGCCTTGTATGTAAAATTTGGATTGTCACCCGCACAGGAGATCTTCGGATTTTTAAATGGGTGGTCTCCTTCGGGGCGTGACAATTTATTTGGTATCAGAGCGCCTAGGTTTTCGAGTTCCTAGGGGTTTTTGGATTTTTCGGAGTTCGCCATGTATTGGCAGGTTTTGCGAGGTAATTTGGAAATTTTGGATTGGTATGGATTTCCGACGATTTTATGTTTCGGAAATTCGAGGATTTTGACGAGATTAATATGGGGTTTTGGCGGCTACTGGACCTCTCCTGACGGTGAAATAGGTATGATGATAAATTTGATATATTTTTATTTATGGTAATATCTGTATTCATTTAACAGATATGAGACGAGGTGGGCGTACTTCTGCGCCGAGACGTGGTGTGGGACGGCCACGCCAGAGGACCCAGAGATCTTTGGTGACTGACTTGCCAGAGAGATCTACTGAGGGTGAGCATATAGATCAGGGTCAGATTCCACAGGGTGCTGCGGGAGTAGTGGATCCTCAGTCCTCGACGGATCCTCCTCCCGAGATACCCACTGCTGGGGCATCCGATGTACCACCGGGAGACCCTGCTGCTACACATCAGACTCCCCCGCCAGTAGGACCTTCTACTACAGACCCGACAGGCCCAGCAGTGGAGCCGGTCGACCCTCACTCAGTATCGGCCCCTACTTATCCTACTGATGTAGCTGCGGCACGAGCTCGGATTCCAGGATTGGCTAAGTCGATGAAGAGCCGGTTCACTTTATTCAACGGAGAGACTGATCCGATCGTGGCTCAGTCTTGGATCGAGACGATGGAGCGTACCTTCTACTATATGGTCTCGCACGAGTGGGAGAAAGCGAGTTAGCGGCCTTCCATGAGCCGAGGAGATCTGGTGGGATATGCACTCGATTATTGGCGGCGAGGTTACATGGGGCGAAATTTAGAGAGGCTTTTGAGAGTCGATTTCCGGGCATATCGGATGATGAGACGCGTGGATTTTACGAGTCTAAGACAGAATAATCGCTTTCGATGATGGAGTATAATAAATTTAATCGGTTAGTCGGGTTTTGCCCGAGTTAGTTCCGAGGATAGGTCGCGGATGATGCGCGAGGGCCGGATGGGCATCTGAGGTGTTAGGATGGCGTGGATTTGGTAGTTCTTCCTACCGAGAGGCGTTGGATAGAGCTTTGTTGATCGAGTCGGCTCAACAGAGGGTCAATACTGACAGGAAGAGGAAACAGACCGAAGATCTACAGTCGACCCATCACCGACACCCGGACATCGCCAGAGTGGCCGCATCAACCGGTCGAGTCATTACGGGGCATCTAGGCCTCGAAATCGGGGCGATCGATCTTCACCGGGCCCTCGCGGTCTTTTGAGCGGAGACCGCCCATTGGCGACACCTCCATCTACTCGTTGTGGATCGAAAGAGCATATCATCTCGGCTTTGCACCTTGGGACAGCCCGGTTTGCTAATATTGCAGTGCTGGACACATGAGCGAGATTGTTCGTGAAGGCTCAGCATGTGGCTTCCGGGGTTTCTATTCAGGGAGGACCGTTGCGTCGATGCAGGACTCGAGAGGGGGCGGACCTTCGCAACGCCGCAGAGGACAGCTCCCCTGCGAGGAGTCGCTATGGCATTCATGGAGTACACGTGCCCGCGGTGTCACGAGTGGTTCGGGCCGCGATACGCTGCGATGATGCGCCTCACCCATCCATAGATTATCGCGGCAGCAGCTGATAAGATCACCGTGCAGCCTTCGCCACTAGTTCAGATCACCACGCAACCGTGAGATCGCCGTGCTTATACCTTCCTTTCACGCCTCGTACTACGACGGGTCTGTGCTCGAGCACATCCCCTTTGGCGGTGATACCACCACCGCCACCGAGATCGGGCGGATTCATGCGATTACCAGAGAGGATGCGCAGCAAGCCAACGAATCCGTATTTCGCGGTACGGTTTCACTTTATGCATTTTCAGCTATTATGCTAGTTGATACTGGTAGTTCGCATTCGTTTATTTCTCGTACTTTTATGAGAGAGATTGGTAGATTCAAGGCTAGTAGATCACGAGAGATTAGTCGTCCTCCTACCATCCGGCAATACATTGGATGTTACCGGGAGGTCCGAGGTTGTCCTTTAGATTTTGGTAACATCATTCTTACGGTAGATTTATTGGTCTGGATATGGTCGAGTTCGATATTATTCTTGGCATGGATTTCGGCATATATCATGCCAGTGGATTGTCGACGAGGGTGGTCACATTCGGACCTCCGAACCAACCCTCGTGGGATTTACCGCATCCGGACGGCGGTATAGCGACCATTTCGCGATTCGGCTCGAAGCTTTTATTGCACGGTTGCGGGGTTTTCTATTATCTATGATCAATGTAGAAGATGAGTGACTCTCGGATCGCGGACATCCCTATTGTCAGAGTATTGAATGTCTTTCGGAGGAGTTACGGTCCGCCTCCCGAAGGCAAGTGGAGTTCATGATTGAGTTAATACGGCGCGACGAAAGCTCCTTATCGTATGGCCCCGAGAGAGTTGGATGAGTTAAAGGTTGACTCCAGAACTTTTGGACAGAGGTTTTATTCGCCTAGTGCATCACCACAGGGTTCTCGGTTCTCTTCGTGAAGAAGAAAGATGGTTCGATGACGTGCATCGACTACGAGGCAATTGAAGCGCCGTCACTATCAAGAATAAATATCCTCGCCACGTATTGAGGACTTGTTTGATCGGCTCGAGGTACATCGGTCTATTCTAAGATTGATCTGCGGTCCGGATATCATCAATTAAGGGTTAGAGATTCTGACATTCAGAAGACAGCGTTCCGTACCAGATATGGACATTATGAGTTTTTGGTAATGCCATTTGGGCTTACCAATGCTCCAGCGGTATTCATGGACTTAATGAACCGTGAATTTATGGATTTTCTAGATCGGTTCGTCATTGTTTTTATCGATGACATTACGGTTTATTCGTCCGAGGAGGAACACGCGCAGCATCTTCGACTTGTTCTAGATAGGCTCCGACAGAAGCGGCTATATGCGAAGTTCAATAAATGCGCGTTTTGGTTACACTCAGTCGGTTTTCTGGGACATGTGGTTTCGAGTAAGTATTTGATTGACCCGAAGATAGACATCACTAGTTGAGAAGCGGAGAAATCATTTCAGGGAGGTTCAGCTTTCCTAGGCTTGGCCGGAGTATTAAAGAGTTCGTTGAGGTTTCTCGAGCATTTCTATGCCATTGACACGCCTTACCAGGAAGGGCGTGAAGTTCACGTGGACAGAGGCGTGCGAGACTAGTTTTCAGGAGTTGAAAAGGAGATTGGTGTTAGCACCAATTCTGGTATTGCCATCAGGGGACGACGGTTTCGTTCTTTACTCTGAATCGTCTCTACGAGGTTTAGGCGCAGATATTGATGCACAGCGGTAGTAGTTTCTTATGCTTCTCGCGTTGAAGGATCATGAGAAAAACTACCCGATTCATGATTTAGAGTTTGCCGCTATTATCTATGCCTTGAAGATTTGGAGGCATTATTTATATGGTATTACGTTTGAGATTCTTACTGATCATAAGAGTCTCAAATATCTGTTTACACAGAAGGAACTCAATCTCCGACAGAGGAGATGGATGGAGTTCCTGAAGGATTATATTGTACCATCGCCTACCATCCGGGGAAAAGCCAATGTAGTTGCCGATGCACTTAGCCGGAAGTCCCGAGGACTTTAGCTTCTTTCAAGTTTTGGTCAGATTTGATTCGGTGGTTTCTCTGAGTTGAGCTTAGAGGAGCAGGGACCTGTTAGTGAAAGCCCTAGAGCCAATCATGTGATGATTGTTGTATGGACTTTATTGTATCATATTCCTATTTATAAAGGCATGGTTATTATATTTACTTGTATTGGTGTCAAATAACTAAATATAATAATGTCCTTGAGTAGTAGGTTCTTATCTATATCAATCGATTGGTTGAATCGATAATGAGATGATATAGAGAACACTACTCTTAATCATTCCTAGTCGAGTACTAACATTCAGGGACAATGTTAATGTGTAGAGACTAGCATGTAGGTCAACAAGATGACTTGATCTCACAAGTCATGGATATGAGATATCAAGTTGACACATGGGTATGCATTGGAGAATGTATACTGAATGACCCACCATGAGAAAGTATCATGGATCGTTATATGAGTGTCATATACTTTCTCATGTGGCTATTAGTATGACTATTAGTCCTTAGACCTGAAGTCACCGTCAAACGTCACCCGTAAATGGGTGGACTATAAAGGCGATTACTGGGTATGTAACAAATTATGCGGAGGGATGTGAGTGATGTAGATGGGATCTATCCCTCCTATATGACGGGGGTGACATCGATATTCTTGATAGAGTGAGACCACGAAGTGCATGGTCATGCCCAAATGAGTCAATATGAGATATTGAGCTCATTTGATTAGAGTGAGTCTACTTGGAGATCAAGATTTAGATTGTACCGAGGATGACACGGTCTATGCCTCGATTGGTCAATCTAGATGTCAAGGATAGAGGGACATTGTCACATATTGTGAGAGTCACAATTAGTAGTCACAAAGGTGATGTTGGAGCTCAACATTCTTGTAACTTGGGTAGCAATGATGTGTTGCTAGATACCGCTCATTGCTTATGTTCCTAAATCGGTTTAGGGACATTGCCAACGTTACAAGAACCTATAGGGTCACACACATAAGAGCAATTAGATGGAGATTAGGTTCATATGATGAACCATGAGGATTAGGTTCATGGGATGAACCAAATTGGATTAAGAGTAATCCAAATTAGACTAATTGAGTTAGACTCAAGTTGATTCAAGTGTTGAATGAGTCTAATTTATATTTGATTCATTAAATCAATTTAAATTAATGAATAGAGATTCATTAAATTAAATTGACTTGAGTCAAGTGGTTAGATTTGATCAACCATGGGAGATTATAGGTCAAGTTTGACTTGACTTGAGAGGGAAGATGAAAGGTCAAGTTTGACTTGACCAAATGTCATGTCATGATGATGACTTGGCATGGCCGGCCAATGATGATGCTCCACATCATCATTGACTTTGTCAATTGGTGCCACATCATGAGGGAGACCAAGGGTCATGGGAGTTACATGCATGCATGTAACCTCCTCTCCATGAAGTGGCCAACCACTTATTCCATTAGATGGAATTGATTTTGTGAGTTACACAACTTCATCTTCTTCCTTGAACACCTCTCAAGCTCTCCCAACCTCCTTGGCCGAAATTCCTAAAGGGTGCTAGCACACTCTAAGGTATTTTCTCCACCTATTGCTTGTGTGGATACCAATAGGAGTGTGCACTTGACACTCTCGAGTTCGTGAACCTTTGGACGAGGCGGGATTTGCGAAGGGCATCGCATCGAGGGTAACTTCTTATCATGTAGATCTAGAGTAGATCTAAAGGTATTAAACACATACATGTTAGTTTTATATTTTATACTTCACGGATCCGTGGCCGGGGCTTCCGAGGTTTCCGCAACGCAAAAAGCGGTTTTTGTGGCTAAAACCCAACAAAGGGTATCGAGCCACGTCATGAAGCATGTATGTGTTTCGCTTTTTGTAGTTTTTATATTAGATATAAAAATTACAGATTTATATGTTTCTGTAAATTTTCTTATTTTATAGAATTTTTGGGTATTTTTCTCGTAGAGTCAAGCAACGAGTGTTGGGACACTGTAGGCTTCAACCATCGAAAAAACTCTCCGAATCGAAGTTCTCGCTTTAGGTTTTTGGGACAGTGACTTAAGTCGCTGTAAGATCGTAGTAGGGACACTCCCAAGTTTATTTTGCGAGTAGGAGCGCTGCCCCTATCCCCGAAAGGGGCATTGTCCCACGATCGCTGAAACCGCTTAGCGGACTCTTAGAGAGTTGACTCATAAATTCGAAATAAATTAGGAAAAATTATATAAAATTCTGTAAAAAATACATATTTTAGAATTATGGATAATTCAGTGAGTTTCATGTAAAAATAACCCAAATGGATTGGATTAAGTGTGTTGTAATTTTGTCAGGTGCGTGTTGTAAAGTGTTTGCGACTGCGCGTGCACCTATTCTTTAATATTCTAGTTGTAAATAGTTTTAGACTCGAATGTAACTCGAGTTTCGTATTTGTAATGTACAAAAATGGAGCGTGGAAAGTCCACTTGAAGACGAGCTTAAGAGAAGGGTGACGACGACACATGGCGTTCAAAGTTAGCGCTTGGAGAAGCCGCTAGCCTTAGGTTGACCGTCCGATATTCGCATTTGCTTGAGAAGATCGTAGTAGGGCCATGACTATATCACATTTAATTATATATATATATATGTTGATATATATATATATATTTTTTGCTTGTATGTATGTGATGCATGCTAGTAGAATAATAATGTATGTATATGATGCATGCTAGGTTAATTTTCTTGTATGTATATGATGCATGCTAGAATAATTAATGTATGTATATGATGCATGCTAATATAGGATAATAAAGGCCTAAATGCGATAAGATACACATTACGATTAGATTAGATCATAATCGAATCAACTCGAAAATGCCTACTGAGCCTTGATACCCATCACTACCTCGATCATTTGTTGTTGCTGAATCTGCCAAAGCAGAGCAACGCATATTATCTTGGTAGGGTGCGGAGGGACAATCTTGGTCCCGCCTATCACGACTCGGGTTAGAGTAAGCTCAATTAGATTGAGCAAAACTAGTTAACTCAATTGGATCGAGTAGAAGTATAGGCATATTCCAATCGTTGGAAAGATAGGTTAAGATCGCATTTACACTAAATCTTGGGCGATTTAGCCAAAGCTAACTCAAGGTCTTTTGTAAATGTGGGTCTTAATCCTATAAACAAGAGTTGCATAGAGATGTAATCGTAATGTGTTACCCACCGATCGCATTAAGTCTTGGGCGATTTAGCCAAAGCTAACTCAAGGCTTAGTATGATGTGGATCTTGTCTCAAGAATTATAGCTAGTTTGTATGAATCTAGTAAAAGTGGTTTGACCACATCCATAACTCGATTCTACAAAATTCCTATAATTCAGTGGGAGCATCATTTGATTAAAGGCCTAATTAAATGATAAAAGGAATATGATATTAAATCCTCTGCATTGTATGTTGTAGATTACTATGTCAACAAACACGCACTCAGGAGTCCTATCCATTATTCCATGGGTATATGGCAGTGATCAAGGCCATTCCGCCTATGCATACTGTGAGACGAGCTACTCACTACGTTGGGGATAGCAGTCGCACCGGAACGAAGCATA